>JAYKKM010000257.1:225000-355000 GCA_035772405.1 Chrysogorgia sp. JL179-B06
CAAAAAGGTATATACATCATCACAGTCGAAGGACTTGATGTGGGATATACCACACTGCATAAATTATAAACCATCAAGAATGTAAAAGTCTATAACAACTCAGTGTGCATTGCGCACTTTTACTGGCTGAAATGACAAAAACATAATTGCAGTGTCTGGCTATCATCAGCAACTGTGGACAGCTGTTTCGCTCTCTTGGAGCTCGTCAGCACAGTGTAGCTGATGATAAGCCAGCACATCAAAAAGGTATATACATCATCACAGTCGAAGGACTTGATGTGGGATATACCACACTGCATAAATTATAAACCATCAAGAATGTAAAAGTCTATAACAACTCAGTGTGCATTGCGCACTTTTACTGGCTGAAATGACAAAACATAATTGCAGTGTCTGGCTATCATCAGCAACTGTGGACAGCTGTTTCGCTCTCTTGGAGCTCGTCAGCACAGTGTAGCTGATGATAAGCCAGCACATCAAAAAGGTATATACATCATCACAGTCGAAGGACTTGATGTGGGATATACCACACTGCATAAATTATAAACCATCAAGAATGTAAAAGTCTATAACAACTCAGTGTGCATTGCGCACTTTTACTGGCTGAAATGACAAAACATAATTGCAGTGTCTGGCTATCATCAGCAACTGTGGACAGCTGTTTCGCTCTCTTGGAGCTCGTCAGCACAGTGTAGCTGATGATAAGCCAGCACATCAAAAAGGTATATACATCATCACAGTCGAAGGACTTGATGTGGGATATACCACACTGCATAAATTATAAACCATCAAGAATGTAAAAGTCTATAACAACTCAGTGTGCATTGCGCACTTTTACTGGCTGAAATGACAAAACATAATTGCAGTGTCTGGCTATCATCAGCAACTGTGGACAGCTGTTTCGCTCTCTTGGAGCTCGTCAGCACAGTGTAGCTGATGATAAGCCAGCACATCAAAAAGGTATATACATCATCACAGTCGAAGGACTTGATGTGGGATATACCACACTGCATAAATTATAAACCATCAAGAATGTAAAAGTCTATAACAACTCAGTGTGCATTGCGCACTTTTACTGGCTGAAATGACAAAACATAATTGCAGTGTCTGGCTATCATCAGCAACTGTGGACAGCTGTTTCGCTCTCTTGGAGCTCGTCAGCACAGTGTAGCTGATGATAAGCCAGCACATCAAAAAGGTATATACATCATCACAGTCGAAGGACTTGATGTGGGATATACCACACTGCATAAATTATAAACCATCAAGAATGTAAAAGTCTATAACAACTCAGTGTGCATTGCGCACTTTTACTGGCTGAAATGACAAAACATAATTGCAGTGTCTGGCTATCATCAGCAACTGTGGACAGCTGTTTCGCTCTCTTGGAGCTCGTCAGCACAGTGTAGCTGATGATAAGCCAGCACATCAAAAAGGTATATACATCATCACAGTCGAAGGACTTGATGTGGGATATACCACACTGCATAAATTATAAACCATCAAGAATGTAAAAGTCTATAACAACTCAGTGTGCATTGCGCACTTTTACTGGCTGAAATGACAAAACATAATTGCAGTGTCTGGCTATCATCAGCAACTGTGGACAGCTGTTTCGCTCTCTTGGAGCTCGTCAGCACAGTGTAGCTGATGATAAGCCAGCACATCAAAAAGGTATATACATCATCACAGTCGAAGGACTTGATGTGGGATATACCACACTGCATAAATTATAAACCATCAAGAATGTAAAAGTCTATAACAACTCAGTGTGCATTGCGCACTTTTACTGGCTGAAATGACAAAACATAATTGCAGTGTCTGGCTATCATCAGCAACTGTGGATATATATATATATATATATATATATATATATATATATATATATTATATATATATATATATATATATATATATATATATATATATATATATATTAATCACAATTATAAATCTCGCTCAATGAGGTAATTATTTACAATTGACTACTTGAACTACTATAAACTATCAATTAAAGATTATACAAATGAAAATATGAATATATACAGTACGTCTATTTTAAAAGTTCATTAATTCAGGATTTGTCCATTCCTTGTTTCTAAACAGCAGAAAATATAGTATGTTGTTTTAATGGCGATAGATGTTATTTTTTAATGCAGTAGTTTTGGTGTTTCTTATCAAGACCTATATATATATATATATATATATATATATATATATATATATATATATATATATATTTATATATATATATATATATATATATATATATATATATATATATATATATATATATATATATATATATATATATATATATATATATATATATATATATATATATATATATATATATATATATATATATATATATATATATATATATATATATAAATATATATATATATATATATATATATATATATATATATATATATATATATATATATATATATATATATATATTATATATATATATATATATATATATATATATATATATATATATATATATATATATATATATATATATATATATATATATATATATATATATATATATATATATATATATATATATATATATATATATATATATATATATATATATATATATATAACAAAAGATTTTAATAAAGTTTCCATTATTACTAATTACTTTTCAGTTGAAAATAAAATTTAGCATATTTGGAAAAATGTACTAAACAAACGAGAAGATAATTAACGATAAACGAGTATTCATACACGTTAATAACGTAACTAATCGAATAAAGTTCAGCAAATGATATATTATTCTCTTCATTTGAATAAATATTTCTTTGCTTTAATTTTTTTTTATCTAAGGTTATGTTTCTTGTGCAGAAATAAAAGCCGATAATGTGAACTTACCCAGTGACTTTTACAACATCGTTCCTGGTTTCTCTTCTTTCAAAGTATACTGTGATATGACATCCAAGAATGGAGTTGGAGTGACAGTAATCGGACACGACAGTGAGGCAGCAACGAAGGTGGTTGGATATGAGAGCCCAGGATCTTACAGCAGAAAGATTAAATATGATGTGTCAATGCAACGGATCACAGCAATTATTAGGAACTCCAAGAGATGTGAACAGTTCATTAAATATCAGTGCTATGACAGTTTTCTCTTGTTAACAATTCCCCACTCTTGGTGGGTATCCCGTGAAGGTGCACAGATGAAGTACTGGGGAGGAGCAGCAGTAAACAGCGGGAAATGTGCATGTGGAATGACTAACTCCTGTGCAGGTGGAGGGTCGTGTAACTGTGACATCAATGATTATGTCCTCCGTGAAGATAGTGGATTTCTGACTGATAAAAACACACTTCCTGTCACAGAGCTGCGCTTTGGAGATACTGGTGACAATAACGAGTATGGGTATCACACGCTTGGTAAATTGCTGTGCTGGGGATATAAAAGGTTCACTTGACTCGAAAAGTTGAACGGCATGGTGTTGACATATGTGTTTTCGGCTTTGTAGGCGAAATGCTGAAGCACAGTATTCCTTGAATATTAACTTGTCGTATTAAATTGATTATATTCCATAACTTGTAATGTTCCATAACCGAGCAAATTCTAATAATATTTTGTTTTCTTTTTTGCTGTACATGTATGGTTTGATGATACATTTTGTTATGTTTTTATCGCATTTGTAATACTTGAAAGGAAAAACTATCCCTTGAAGCTGTGTAACAAGTGAGAACAACGCAACTTCGAAACAGGCCTTGGCAAGGCCTGTTTCGATTTAAGTTACGGCTTTCTAAATTACTAAGTAGTGATGGGTGATACAGATACAACATTTCGATACTTCCGATATACCGGAACATTTCCCCTGGTATACCAGACCTCCTTATTTCGATACCGGGAACATTTCCCCTGGTATACCAGACCTCCTTATTTTGATACCGGGAACATTTCCCCTGGTATACCAGACCTCCTTATTTCTATACCGGGAACATTTCTCCTGGTATACCAGACCTCCTTATTTTGTTACCGGGAACATTTCCCCTGGTATACCAGACCTCCTTATTTCGATACGCTACTTTTGTATCAACAATCCCGCGTTTCAATGTTTATTACTGATAAACTTATGTTAAACGATAGCAAAACTAGTGAATTTTTTATACTTGCCACTAGGCAGCAGCTAGCTAAGGTTAACATTGATTGTATTAAAGTTGGATCCTACTCACAATTAACTATGTCTAGCCATATTAGTAAGTTGTGTGGTACTGCGTTTTACCATTTGCACAACATCAGGCGCATTCGCAAATACTTTATATCATTAGATGCAACGAAAGCACTTATATACAGTTCATTTATCACTTCTCGCATAGATTCATCATCATCATCATAATTTGCCGCACCGAATTATCGATTTTTGGCTGAACCTTTCGATGCGTTACCAAATCGCATCTCCAGTTCTTGGCATATCTCCTTTTGCTGCTGCGTAAGTCTGAGCATTTGACCTATATCAATTCCACCAAAGGCTGTCTCCACCAGACTGTCTCCACCAGACCCGCACTCGTTTGTTATAAACATCGTTATTTTCTGCCATTACTGTAATAGTCTGTAATAGTCATTACTGATTACTGTAATAGTCTGTTGTATGGTTTGCCGGACAGCCAACTGTACAAGGTCCAGCGTGTTTTAAATGCATCTGCCAGGCTTGTTTGCAATGCGCGAACTACATTGGCTTCCAATCAGGTCACGTGTTAATTTTAAACTAATTTTAGTTACTTTTAAGGCCATTCATGGCCTTGCGCCAACATATCTTAGTGACATGTTATGTATTAAGTCGTCTACATATAGTCTTCGGTCTTCAGATAGTCTTCTTCTTGCTGTTCCTACTATTAAAACTAAAACTACACTGAGAGATAGAGCATTTGCTATTGCAGCGCCTAGATTATGGAACTCTCTACCGAAGGGGATCTGCGTATACTTGATATCCTGTCTCTCTTTCTATTAACTATGATAATATTAATACTTTTAAGTCTCATCTTAAGACATACCTTTTTAGATTAGCTTATTAGTATTTTATCCATTTTGTATATAATATTATATAGTATTTTGGTTTTATTGATGTTATTATAATTATTAATTACTATATAGTTTAATTATCCTGTACTAGTTCTTCTCAATGTATGTAATGCACATTTGATCATTTTAATGTAATTTGCGCAATATAAGCAATAAATTATTATTATTATTAACTATACACAACTACAAAGTTTTCTTTATTTTTTAAATGGTTAATAAAACCATGCGTAAAGCGTTATTTCGACTGGACCTGTCTACTGGCCGTTGTTTGGTCTCCATATAGACCTCATTCATAATGGCTACCATTTTAAATATTCTTTTATGTGCATATAAATTAGCCTTTACAACCTCGTTAGGAAGCAAACATTCTTTTGAATTGCCGACACACAAACGAGGCTATATGCACATAAAGGAATATTTAAATTTGCCGCCATTATGAAAGAGGTCTATCGGTTTCCTCCAGTCCCTTGCACGATTTTATTCATATGAAATCCAATCCACAAATGTCAAACTGTCAGTCATTTTTATTGACAGTATCATATTGATTTGGTATCGATACCTCCGATACTTGGCGAAGCCAATATATCGTATCGTTTTAAAATGTCCGATATCCGCCATCACTATACCTATAGCTTTCACATCACTGTGAAACTGGTCATTCAATTTCGTTTTATGTCTATCTTCTAGCCAACCTCGTTCCCAGGGCATTTTGCCTCCATGGTGGAAGGTCGGCGAAAATGGCCCTGGGATCGGCTGGGTGTTTAGATATGATAATTTCTGTGGTCTTTGTTCCATTGCCTTTGTCTGCTTTGTTGACCTGAATAATTGAGAAATATTCAATGCTCTTCAGAGTTGTTCATGTCAGCATTCGTCGGCATAAATAATAATAATAATAATGTTTACTATTTATATAGCGCAAATTAGCATGTGTATATGATCAAATGCGCTTTACAACGTTATTCTATTACATTCAGTATCTAGTATCCAGTACCCCAATCAATTAACCTTAGCTCTTTATTTTTACAGTTTTTATCATCATTAGTTTTCCTAACTATTTATCCTAACCCTCCCTGTCAACTTCCCAAGCAGCTAACAAGCTTAATAATCCACCATACATCCATGGTTATCTCTTACAAAAGGTATGAAGAAGCATATATCCAATTTAGCGAAAGCTATCACTTCTAATTTGCTTTAAAATTTGAAGACAGCATTCAGATTCAGATTTAGATGAATAAATTATACTCGGCTGAATCAATTGAGATTTATGACAAGCCAATCGGATTATAGAATGGACCAGCCGATCCCAGGGCCATTTTCGCCGACCTTCAGCCGTGGAGGCACAATTCCCTGGGTACGAGGTTGTCTTCTAGCATCTTACCTCCTAATCTTAATATTAAAAAGCTATACGGCTACCAGACGAAGCATAATATATCATACTATACGGCTACCAGGTGAAGCATAATATATTATACTATACGGCTACTAGCCATAGTATATTATACTATAGTCTATACAGCTACTATAGCCGAGCCGTAATATATAATACTATACGGCTACTAGCCGAGCCATATATGTATATTATATACTATACGGCTACTAGCCAAGTCATGATAATACGGTCACTGTTGAATCACTGACACATGCCGTAATCAATCTTGTAATAACTAATAGCATTATTTATTCTTCTTGACTGGAAAAAAGCTAGAGTTATAAATAATTTTCTAAGACAAACCCTGGTAACTACAAACCTATTTCTACTTTATCAGTTGTTGCTAAAAGTTTATACAGATACTTGAGCGATAAGGACTTATATTCTGTAAATTGCAGTCAGCCTTTAGGGCGACAGCGGATTGATAAATGCTGTTTTGTTTGTACACTTAAAGTGCCTATGTCACAAAAAATGTTATTGCATGTTTGGATAGATGAGAGCAAATTATACTTTAAGTTCTTTTCTAGTTTTCGATTTGCTCTTTAGCACTTTAAAGAAAGCGCTCACTTGTCTTGATTTTCGGCGCATAGCTCTAAGGTAGATGTTATATGAGAAACCGGGCCGACACTCAAACGCAAAAAGAAAGTTTTAAGACCTATAAAGTTTTAAGACCTATAATAAAACAAATTATATATATAACAATTTGCGATATCATTTAACCAGTGGGTTAAAGTGCCTATGCAATGTAAAATAACTCTTGTTTGAAAGAACTCTTGCAACTATAAATACTAACCATTTACAACTTTTTCATGTCACTTCACTCTTGAGATATTAAGATTTGTTTAGTGTGTAAATTGTGACATCACAATGCACGACTTATTGAAAAATTCTGCATATCTTTACCATTATCACATGGAATCGTTTGATCGGCTTTGCATGCATATTTGATGTCATTGGATCCATCCACGCACACTCACCTGCATTTTAAGTGATATAATAATAATAATAATAATTTAATTTATATTGCGCATATTACATCGAAAATATGTTCATGTGCCCATTACAATGTTGATATAAAAAAGTACAAATAAAGCAATTAAAATCCTAATAATACAATCAGTAAAAGTGAAAATGAATCTAATTAACATTCTACAAAACTTTAAACGCTAATTTAAAAATATATGTCTTGAGTGCAACTTTAAAAACTGATAGAGAATCAAGTTCCCTGATTGGGTAGCTTATTCCATAGTTTAGGAGCAGCAGATTGAAATGCTCTATCGCCCAGTGTCACCTTGCACTAAGCACTCGCTGGAACCAAAGAGATACTACTAGTACTACAAGAGCGAAGACTATATCTGGCAGGCTTAACAACAGATAAGAAATCACAAAGGTATATACTGTGGCCCTAAACCGTTCAAACACTTGAAAGTTAAAAGCGAGATCTTAAATTGAATACGATAACTTACAGGCAACCAATGAAGACTGGTCAAAACTGGAGTAATACGACAGAACCTTTGGCAACCTGTGACAAGTCTGGCTGCTGCGTTCTGAACACGTTGTAATTTGACAATATCAGCGTGTTGGGAAGTCCATAAAGCAAACCATTACAATAATCAAGTTTGCTAGTAATGAACGCGTGGACTAGTGATTCTGTGACCTGGCGAGTAAGATATTTTCTAATCTTGCGAATGTTGCATAAATGATAAAATGTAGAACTACAGATTTTATTTATATGGTCGAGCATGTTAAGTCTAGCGTCGAACCAAGTTCCCAGGTTCTTCACAGGAGTAGTTGATGGAGTTATGACTGAACCGCCTACTCTAAGCTCTGAAATTTTAACTTTTTCCAGTTGCTGCCTTGTACCAAGAATGAGAAATTCAGTCTTATCAGTATTGAGCTTACGTTTATCAGATGTCATCCACTTTTGAATTTATCCCCAGGCTTAAAAGACATGTATAATTGAGTGTCGTCGGCGTAAAGATGTATACTTGCGGAAGATGTTGCTCAGTAATCTTGAACAGTTTACTAGAGTATAAAAGAAACAGTAAAGGGCCAAGACAACTGCCTTTTGGTACGCCGAACTGAAGATTGAATTTATCGGACAGGGCACCGTCGACTGATACGCGCTGAGATCTGTTTGACAGATAAGACGTAAACCACTTGAGGACAGTTCCAGATACTCCAAAGTCAAAGTGCAGGCGGTCTAATAATATTTGATGGTCGATTGTGTCGAACGCTGCGCTCAGGTCTAGGAGCAGGCGCGGATTTAGAAGTAAGGCGAATAAATTAGACAGTTCATGAACAACCCTATTGGTTATGCTTTTGTTAAGAATAATTCAAAAAAAAAACCTATCCAATAGGATTGTTATTCGCAGGTATTTTGAATTTGAAATTCTGATCTAATTTATTCGCCTTACTTCTAAATCCGCGCCTGAGGAGGACGAGTAAAGTAACATGCTGGTTGTCCATGTTCATCAAAATATCATTCTTAACCTTTATGAGAGCCGTTTCAGTACTATGACCGGCACGGTAAGCTGATTGGTGGATCGGTAAAATGGCGTTATGCAGTGTATAGGAAAATATTTGATCAGCAACAGCTTGTTCGACGAGTTTCGACACAAATTGAAGATTGCTTAGTGGGCGCAAATTCTTGAACAGGAAATTAAAGTATGATCATTTACATACCAAACAAATCTTAAAGCGCCTATACAGCCCTTTCGTTTCTGTATAGAGGATAAAAAAATAGCTGATAAGTTAATTTATAGTTTTTGATTTGGACTTTTAGTTTAGAAGATATCACTCTTTAAACATTGCTATTTATATAAAAAAGCCGCAAATTAGAAAGGCCTGGAACGAGCCACACTGTGACGTCATTTAAGAGACGAATGTGTGTTTTGCCTTGGGGAACTTGTAAACACTGTATTAAACATACTGCAAGTTCTCTATGTGGTATTCATCTTTACTGTCCGCATATCGTTCAAGTAAGGAATCGTTCAAGTAAGGTATCGTTTAAGTAAGGAATACGATGGACAGATATTTTTCTTTCAAATTCGCTTCATTAGAACATCTATACACTGCATATCTGTCTGGCATGATTGAATAGTTCAACAAGTAGTATAGTGAGTGGGGCTGCGAGCCCAGTCAACGCCAACCGTGATATAAACGCCAAAACATCACCAAATTTGTGTCGAGCCACAATTCGGCAATGTTTTGGTACTCGCGTTTTATAATCGACGTTGGTGAGCTCACAGCGTCAGTCTCTGTGCTATTATGGTAATTGTTAGTCAATCTAAACACCCCTCCCACGTTTTCTACTCAGTTGATGCCAAATATTAAAAAAATCACGACTTTCGCTAAACTTTACGCTACTTTAGCCATATTTTAAAAAATAGTCGTTTCAACATTTTCACAAATTTGTCGAATCACATTTAAAAAATAGTCGTTTCAACATTTTCACAAATTTGTCAAACCACATTTAAAAAATAGTCGTTTCAACATTTTCACATTTTTGTCAAATCACATTTTCACAAATTTGTCAAATCACATTTAAAAATAGAAAGTGCCGTTTCAATATTTTCACAAATTTGTCAAATCACATTTTTACAAATTTATGTGTCGTAAAAGTGTCTCACGCGTGATAAAATTGCCACCTGTTAATAATAGATTAGTCCGTTTGTTCACTATTTTCAGCGTTTGTCGCCTCTCACCTCAATGTTTTTGTGACCATACGCGTAGGAGTCAATACCATTTTCTAGAAGGTATCGTTTATCATCAAAACAGGATAGCGACACTTTATTAATTTCGTAACTACCGAGCTGATGTTTGACACTTCTAATGGTCTTCATTGTGTGTCGCAATTGTTTCTGCTCAAGTAACACACTTTTGTAATCTTCGTGTCTGATCACTTTTTTAATTATATTTTTTCTAATACCTTTAGCGGTTTTCCCACCACCTCCACCCTCTTTTAAATAGCTGTACATTTTACTGCGCAACCCGACGAACTCGACAATTGGCGTCCCAGCGCACTCGTCCTTCATCTTCCCAATAACTTTCTTATTCTCTCTAAAAAAGAATGGGCTGTCTGCAGGATAGTCGCTATTATCAAACTTTTCGCACTCCATCATAAAGTCGGAGTAAACGTCGTCAGTTTTGATTGAGTACAACAGACTGTCAGTGTCAGTGAAGTGCAATCTACAGGTATCGCTAGAGTACTTTTTCATAATATAATTGTAGTGAAAATTGTACATCAACGTTTTACTCAAGTCTAGTATGCACATACCCACATATGCAGGTCTGTTTAGTGTCAGCGTTTCTTTAACTTTGTGGACAGCAACTAAGTTCTCGCTAAATATTTTGCAAGACACAAACGTCGGCTTCGAGACAAGCTTTTCTAATTTCTTCACAGTGGTCACTAATCTTACGTCCACGCGCTTCCTCAAATTTTCCATCGTTTTTCCAAACACACTGTTGTTCATCAACTTGAAGAAGTCCTTCTCGAAAGCGTTCTTAGCCGCGGTTCTCTTGACTGTGTTAAAGTCGATGTACTTACCCAACCACTTGGACTGGTCAAACTGTAGGACCCTATGAATCTTTTTGATTTTCAATCCAAGATCCATATACAACTGCAGATTTCTATAGTGACACACGTACTTTTTTTTGTCCATCAAATTAGTCACCAGCTTCTTCACACCACCAACACTCACATTAAATTTATTTTTGATTTTTGTGCAGTACTCCGACAACATGTCAACAGTTATCTCCATCTTCTCAGGAGCCAATGGGTAGTCGTTATGTAGCTCATGCAAATGGTCTGGATACTCCAAGTCGACTTCGAGCAGTAAACCTTTTTTACTATTGTTGTGATAGTCGTGCAGATTAACTTTTTCTATTTCTTTCTCAGTCAACCACTTGAAGCCGCCCGTGGGTAGACTTCGACTCATTGCCCATCCATACAAGTTGTTGGCGTCAAGGTACATCAAATACTTCGACTCTTGCTCTTTGTCGTACCCCTTCATGTATTTATTATTCGCCACGCCATGTCTGTTGCATATGTAGCTCACACCACCCCGCATACCTAATTCTACGAACTGGAACATGTCGATGTCGGACAATAACTCGAGTTCCACTCCAGTCATCTTTAACATGGCGTCCCAAGCCAATCCAGGCGACGTGAAATAGTGACACGGGTCTAATTTATACTCGCGATGGCATGTCTTTCTAAAGTTCTCAAAAACGTCAGCAAGCAAGAGCACGTCACTTTTCAAATACAGGTCGTGATACTCACCCATACTTTCAACGTCGAAGTAGTCCCACACATCGATGGCGCGCTCATGCATTTCTTCCGTGATGTGCTCGTCGTTCAGAACGCTGTAGAAATCTTTTTTGGAGGGTAGCTCGCGCTCGTCGAATTTTTCAAAGGAGTCCATATAATCATAGGGATAGACCCCCTTTCTTGTCATAAGTGCCAACCCTGTTTCACGAAACACTTCTGACGTGTACTTGAAAGCGTCCCTTGGTAGGTTCTTCACCAAGTTGTCTAGACCGCTACTCATGAACTGAAAGCTGTCCAAGAACACCAAGTTTTTTCCAAGCATGAACGCCATGTACTTCTCCATGTTGTTTGGTATCACATTTATGTCTTGACCAAACTTGCCAATCTCCTGCATAATGAAATGGCTATCGTAGCCGCGTAAGTTATGAAAGATCACAGGAATTTTATCAGTCAACTTAAAGTTCACGTTACACTGACGATGTGCGGACCCTCTATACTTACCTGACACGTGACAGTGGTCTCTCACTCTAACGTCAGCGCCAGTGTACTCAACACTGCAAATATGACAACTTTTAGCCTCGTCAAAGTTCTTCTTATCGGCATCAGTCAGTATCATTTCTTTGTTAAAGTGACTCTCAGATGTCTCTTTACAATATTCGACAATTTCTAACATCTCCCCAACGAACTTGTTAACTGCATTTTCACCGCGATACACTTTCACTGGCTTACTGTACTCATTGTCATAGCAACAAACCAGTTTATACCCATAACCGCAGTCAACGTGCCTCTGGTAAGCATTTGTGTAGCTACACTCGCTTGACAGCTTTGTTGTGTGCACCTTCTGTGTGATAGCCTCGAAGTCTGCATACACCACAAATGGTACGTTTAGCTGTCTACTAACATTCTCGTATTTCACTTTCGTACCTTTTTGTGGCATTTTAATAGCTTGCTTCCCATTAATAACCAAACATACTTCAATATGACTTTCAAGCACGTCCGCGCGGGTGAAACACTGCAAACAATACCTGCAAAAATGCTTTCTCGCCTTGTGCTCTGTCTGACGGTACATGAATTTGTTAAAATCGCGAATGTATACATAATGCTTGTTGCCCACGTCACTAGTTATCAACAATAGGTCCATATGGTCAGGACACGCCTCCTTAGAAACGTACACAGGGAATGGCTGCTTATTTTCGTACCCAAAAACATTAATGCTAATTTCGTTAGCCTTTTCGATCTTGTTGTAGTCTTTGAGTGTGACTGGGAAGTCAATTCCGTCATAGTTCAGCTCACCGACATGCCTAGCGTACTTCGACGTTCTATCAGAGTGTTTTCCAACAGGAAACTTATGCGCTAGGTGGCACCATCTAAAACACTCGTTGTCATCGTCGTTATTTACGTTTACCAAGCCCTTCATACTGTTGCGCAGCTCCTTTGGCAACGCGATGTAGCTACTCCCATGCAAAGGTCTGTAAGTAGCGACGTTAACGTAGTGTGCATCTATTTTGTCGATAGTCCATCCAGACCCCTCAGACAACCACCCAGCTATCCGCGTCAAAATCTGCTCCGACCCACGATTGGCGACACCCTCGATGTCATGCTCGTTAATGACGACGAACGTTTCGCTGTTAAAGTAGGCAGTTTTGTACGTGGTCTTATTGAGTTCTAAAACTTTCTCAAAAGTGACCTTGACTGTCTCCACCACTTTCATTCCGTTGGTCTCACCTAGTTCACGTCTCAAAAGGTTAGTGACAGCACTTCTACTACCATTTACCTGATTGATGTCTCTGTCGTCAATTACCTCGACTCCATAAGACCTTGTGAACCCTCTCAGTGCTCGATCCAACAGATGCGTCGACGGTGCGAGGTCTTCGACTAGACGTTGTCCCTCCTGGTCTCTAAAGAAGCCGTGAACGTTGGTCGCTTCATCTGTTAGTGAATTGACAACGGCTGCGCTCGTCTTATGCGCCCGTCTTTTTGTCAGTGGGTTTTTCGCAGCCCGACTCATTGGCTTCTATATACTACACTTGTTTATTTTTTTCCTAAACCACTCGTCGTAATAATTGTCACCACTTTCGCGCCATCCTAGTTTTGGGTACACCACCCCAAACAAATTGTCGTCAAACAAGTCTTTCACCTTCCCGTCTTTGAGGTCTGACACCTTCTTGAGTGTCTCGACTCGTCTTCTATGACACAACCTAATAATGTAGTATCCATATCTGCTGACATTTCTACCCTTAATCAAATTGCATGAGTGCAACGCATTGACAACTTTCAGGAAGTCCTCTTTTATCAACTCAAGGTGCTCGCCCTTCACAACGTTCCGTAGTCTCCTCCCCATCCACCAAGACCGTTTGTGAACGCTTTTT
Source organism: Chrysogorgia sp. JL179-B06 (assembly GCA_035772405.1). Classification (NCBI taxonomy): domain Eukaryota; kingdom Metazoa; phylum Cnidaria; class Anthozoa; order Scleralcyonacea; family Chrysogorgiidae; genus Chrysogorgia; species Chrysogorgia sp. JL179-B06. The sequence goes on from JAYKKM010000257.1 coordinate 239,124, forward strand.
AGTCGCGTGAGTCTCATGTCGCTGTAACTCTGAGTGTAACCCCATTCGGTGTCACCACACTTTGGGCATGCGTACCCACCACATTCAGTCACACTTTTCAAAACCTCACAATCCAAGCAGTAGTAAAGCCTGGAGGTGCCTCCGCACTCGATTTGTGTCTCACTCGCGATTTCGTCAATTGTGTAACCATAGCTCATCTGCCTCATAAGTTTGTCCATCACTCTTATACTACTCCAACATTTTTTTCACTGAGTTAGCACCCACACTGCTATTCCACTACCCAAACCTAGCGCGCTAACAAACAATAATTGGTATTCCTTCATTTCCGCACTCGGTTGGTAGTAATCCGCAATCTTCGGGGAGTTAGTGAACACTCGTCCGCCGTGCTGAATAGTCATCGCTCTTCCAAGCTCCTCCAACGCGCGGCTTGTGTCGTTAATGTCAGCATTAGCGTCAGAGAGCTGTTGTCGTAAACGCTGGATCTTATCTCTCTTGGCGACTTCGTTTTCAGACCACGCTTCTTTCGCACTGGCTAGCTGCTCCAACGCGTGGTTGTGTCTTTCCATCTCAGCTTCATAACCCGTGTGATTAAATTTCGAAAACATAAAGCCAGCGCCTGCAAAAGCCACTGCGTTAAAAATCCCTCCAGCCACAACACTCACCATTAACTTACGTTGATTTGAATGGGTCTGTCGGTATCCACTTTTTTGATTGCGCCCATTTTACTAACAACGTTCCTGCACCAACAGCTGCAGCAAGTTTAACTGTGCCTTTCACCGTCTCTGGTGTTCCCAATGGTTCTCCCAAAGCCTTTTTCGAAATCATACTCACTGCCACAGCACCAGTCGTAACAAGTAGCGCGTCGTACAATTCGTTCATAAGTTATTTTCGATCGATCGCAGTCATATACATTGTCGTGTGTTTTGTTCAAGAATCAAATGTGTCTAACGCTGGACGACGAGTTTTGTGGTTCTCTGACACACTAGCTGGTGCAGCACTCACAGGTTCTTTCTCACTGCTAATTGTGTACCATAGCGAAGCACCAGCAATGATTACACCAAGTGTTCCGACAATGTAACCATAGCTCCACTCACTACCCTGTTCTTCGTTAACTATCATTTCACGCATTTTCTTTTCTTTCGCAGCTTTCGATATCTCAGCCAACTTTTTACCAGCAGCGACGCGCTTTGGGTCCTTCACCTTAACACTTTTCACATCAGCCGTAATCTTCGCTTCAACAGCCGTCTGTGAGTCCTCAACCATCTAATACATTATCACGTGTTATCTTACTCACAGTTGACCTCACAGGTGTCTCACAGTTGACCTCACAGGTATCTCACAGTTCCAGACCAAACGCACTAAAAAATTAGGATTTTTTCTGGGAGTATAACATAATGACTCAAGCCCGAGAAATCAGCGAAGAAGATATTGCCAACATGCTGAGAACAGCCTTTGTCAGTGTGTCTACCCCACAAGTCGACAATGGACCCAACGTCTTAAACGAGTACTTTTCAATATACAATCTGCTCGACCTCAGACGTGAAGAGGTGTTAATAAAACAGCCTATCCCCCAGGTCGACTGTGCGAGGCATCTTCACGACACTTGGATCGATCTTCGAGAAGATAGAGCCAAGGAGATTGCCAACGACTTAGCTAGCATAATCCCTGTGTGGTGTTACTCATCATCAAGTACCTTATGCTAGCAAGTGATATCTACTTGAACAACCCTAGTGGGCCCAACGGTACGTTACTCGGTAACTTCCTCCAAGTGTTCTTAGTGACCCTTACATGGAAACCATGCCAAACCAAAGCCAAAGCGTGGCTAGAGCTCGCCGCAAACCGCGACGTTCACGTTTGCAAGGTTGGGTGTAACGAGATACTAGGCGCGGATGATATCAGGGACCACGTACTCTCGCCCGCCCACAGACACTTTGTGAGAAATAAAAACGTGTACACCTGTCACCCATGCGGTGTGGTCACCAACGACCCACTGCATCGCTTGAGACACGAGAGCTCGAGGTCCCACCTTAAAAACTTAGAGCTCCAGCGGATATTCAACATGGAACGACGGTTTCCACCAGAATAAAAAAAATATTTCTCTGGGGGTATAGTAACCATGAGAAAAGTTGGTAAACTAGAGATCGTGATTGGTCCCATGTTCGCAGGAAAAACGACAGAGACTCTCCGCAGGTTAATCACGTTAAGTAAATCAGGGCTCAAAGTCCTTTACATGAACAACACAGGCGACACTAGGCGAACTGACCACGCGTTCTCCACGCATCGTCAGACCATTGTTGTTGGATCAGACAGTTTACCTGTGAAGTTAATCACCAACCTCCCGAGTTCTTCCGAGATAGCTGATTATGACGTCATTGGCATTGATGAAGGCCATTGGTACTCTGGGTTACTCCCAGTTATTCACGAATACATCAAAGCTGGCATTCACGTCATTATTTGTGGTCTCATAACAACAGAGCACTTAAAAAAACTTGGTGAGCTTGACACACTGTTCCCAGTGGCAGACGACATCACATTTCTAAAAGCGTATTGCGCCGTTTGTCGTGACACTTACGGAACAACTGTTGAAGCGCCATTCAATTGGAGATACAACCCAGGACCATCATTCGTTGGTGGCGCTGAGCAATATCGCGCAGTGTGCAGACGTCATCATCCTTCCACACAAAATTAGGGGTGTTCTCGGATACCCCACTTTTTAAATTTATACATTGGTCACATGAAGCGTCCAATGTATAGTAGAAACGTTTTTTCACACAGTGGTCAGAAGGTTCGTGAAATAAAGAGAGAAAGTTTCGCAGATATTTTTCACCGAGTTAAAAACGTCTTTAAAAAATGCTAGAGCAGTTGTCGCTTCAAACGTCGTCTCAACAACGAGAACGAGCGCTAATTCGACTTATTACTCGCTGTCTAAAAAGTCTCTTTACAATAGCGTCTCTCATGGTTACTCAACGCTGATTTATTTTTAAATTTACGAAAACACTGAGAGCACTGAAACCCAACGTCAAATAAATATTTTATTACCGTGGTAATAGCGTCGTCGTATGAGTCACACAAGAGTGTTAGATAACCAGCGGATTTGTATCTGAGTAGCAGAGACTCCTGCTCTTTGGATGTCTTGCCTGTACCACCTGGATTCTTGAACTCAATCACAAGCCCGCTGTGCTGTCGGTTTGCATTGGCAATAATCAAGTCAGGTGTTCCACGTTGGTAACCTTTTTTCCACGAATTTATTCTTTTACTCGAGGTGTCTTGATTCTCACCACAAGCGGCTATCAAAATAGCTTCTGGATAATATTTCCTAAGAAAACCAACAACTTTCGTGTGGAGATCGAACTCGGTAATCATTTTAAACTGATTGTGTTTGAGACCGACGTCAGCTAAACTTTTTCTAACGCTTGGTAAGACTTCCGAGTGCACCCACCTTCCGAAGTGTTTCGCACGCTCCATTTTACTTGAGAACACCAATGAGTAGACTCCAAGTTCGTTGATAAACGAGGCCTGCTCTATCTTCATTTTACAATCAGGTTCGACGTGGTCGTTGACTGCATCTTTTGGTCGAGCATAACCTAGAGCGCTCGCGACTTCTCTTGCTTTGAACCATATTTCACCGTTGTCCATGACCGTCGTGATTTGGTGACCATCAAAGTCGAATAATCGAAGCACTGTGGGGGTCATCACTATATTATAGTCTCCTACAAAAAAAACTACTCGACATAGGTGTCAGGTTTTTTATAGATCTGGTTTGTTGTGTACCAATGCAGCAGGTGTGTTTTATTAGTCCTCAGTTTTCTACGTCGTCTGAAAAAGTTTCTAATGTTACGAGCCAGTTCTCTAAGCCAACCCATTACATAACTTAAGTCACGTCTCCTACTACCCCCACAGTGTCTGATTCCGCGGGTAACATAATAGGTTTGCCGTAAGTCTTTTTAGACCTCATACCAATCTCAGCGTGGAGCTCGAGAGTCACATCACCGCGGCCAAACGATCCACCAGCTTTGAACATGTGATCAGTCGTCTTATTTATCTTATATATTTCATGAGGTCTCGAAAAACATGCTCCCATTTACTTTACACCATATTCCTTCATCATTTCTCCACCCATGATTATGATGTCTCGGTTCGTCATGTAGCCACTCACAATTTTCACGCCATAGAATTCTATCAACGATGGGTATGCATAGGGTGCGAGTGGTATTCTTGGTCGGTGTATCCCAAAAATTGTCCCATAGGGTGTGCCTATCTTTTTCATATTCGCTATGAAGTCTGAATCGGTTGACTTGATGTTGTTGACTCTGACGTGTGAATTGTCCATTTGCCAGTGTATTGATATCATGTGCATTTTACTTATGTCAATGCTACTCGGAATAGTGCATATGCTCTCCATTGCTGGGATGCTACCACCATACGCGAGTCCATTAGTCATACCAGTCTTGTACCCTATGAACTTATCCCACTGACCGTCGTCGTTTGATATAATTGTCTCCCAATTTGATCCAGCGGTGCGAGTAGGTAGCCTCACCACAACAAAAATGGAAAGATCACACCACTGCATACTGGGGCAGTTAAAATGAAGACCTGACTCAAGTGGGATTGGTGTTAACACAGGTGACAGAAAACTTTGACTCACACCGCTGATGCCGACAATAGGACCATAAGCCGGGTTGTTTTGCACTAATTTACTTGTTTCACCAATGGCTTTCACTTTGTTTGAACCATTGATGTGAAATTCCACATTTTTCAAGGCGTGTGTGCTAACGTTGAAGTCAAGCACAACGTTATAGGACTGACTCTTGAGGAAACCTGATAGTAGCTGTTCTAGAGTTCTTTTGTTGATGACGTCTGAGTCATCGACTGGGTCTGCCACGTTTTTTATCGCTGAGCCTTGCATGTCTATTATTCCAGACATCCTTCCACCAGTCGCACTTAATTTAGGATCTTCGTCCAGATGTCTTTTCGTTCTCTTCAGTATTTTATCGTGAGGGTCGTCAGACTCATACCCATAGTTTAGACTCATCACTACTTCAAGGTGTATTTGGTTACTAAATAGCCAGAGACTGCTGAGAACCCTAAGATTATCGCTAGCGTTGTCGTGTCTGACTTACTTGTGGTGGTCTGTGCTATTTGATTGGTGGTGACCACTGTTTTCTTCGCGGCAGGTCCTAGCTTTGAAGGTCTCAGCTTCGAAGGTCCTAGCTTTGAAGGTCCTAGCTTTGAAGGTGGTGCGACTAGAGTTTCCAAGTGGAGTCCTGCCGCTTGATGGACTTTCTTGTGCTTCGCTTTTGACGCTTGGTGGTAGTTCAACCCGTCGTTATACCCAAATGTCATCCCAGTTTCAGACGAAGTTCTGAGCACGTTATTGTAACCAACAATGGGGTCCTTTAACAAGACCATGCTTCTGGGGATCAGCCAAGTGTTGGGTGTCACAGCTGTGTCTAGCTTAACTTTGATCTCACTAATCGCTTTGTTCATAAGGTTGATCCAAACACTTGGTGAATACTGAACCACACCGTCTTCAATGATGTCTCTAAAGATTTGTTGTGTTTCTCGAGCACTAGCCCTAGTTCCCACGATGCTTTGCTTTGACCTCGCTTGGGCTCCAAGAATGGCACGCATGTAAACTTCAATCGATTGGTTTAGTAGTTCTTGTCCTAATGGTGTGAACCCGTCAGAGTGTCTCGGACAATACCGACGATAATCACCTTGGATGTCCTTGATGTATCTATTGTCAACATCAGTCAATGGTAGGTGACCTTTCAAAAGTCGCCAGTCAGGGAGGTACAGTCTTAAGATGTTGTTAATGTCAACTTGACTCTTACTCAAACGAAACATCACACGACGAATGGTGAAGTACACGTGAAACCTCATGAGACTCACGATTTGCTTTGGGACGTCGACTTGATAACTTAAGTTCTGTAGAGACACCCCTGAGCGATATGTAGCGATGTACATACCTGCGATCGCTTGATAGTAACTCTCGAGTAGAGTCCAAACTGTGTTAACGTTACCACCAATTGCCTTGTCGTTGTGACGTCTTTTGGTGTCAATGAATATTTTCGGTAGATTTGACTTGAAGGAATTATTGTCGTCAACAAAGACGTCAAAATTGTGGGTTGGGTAATTTAGGACATATGGTGGAAACGTCTCGACTTCTCTGTAGCTCTTGTGAGTCTCCGTCAGTAATAACTTTGGGACACGCCCATCGCTCGACCATATTTTTGGGAACTTGCTGTTGTGCAACCACTTCTGCATGTTTTTATCATTTTTGAAGGTTGTGCTGGTTATGTCTGTGCTGAGGATGTCATTGTTTCTGAAATACACATCGACACTCACGATTTTACCATCTTGTGAAATATTTGGATAGAACTCGAATTTGCCTAAAGTAGCGTTGGGGTACTTTTTGACGAAGTCTGCCTTTGCGTCATGTGTAGCCTTCGATGTGTTCGCCATCGCACGTTTGTAATACTTTCCATAGTACTCATGAAGGGCTTTCTGCATATAACATACCATATGTTATACAGAATGCGAAAGTTAACGGTATTCATTGAAGGCGCAGAAAAAGTTGTGTCCTTTGACAACGCGATGATGATCGTGAGTGACAACCCATACATTATAGTCAAGACAGCCACTGTGTTTTGGGACTACAATAACATATTGGATAGCGACGCCACTCAGCTCTCCGCGCTGAGCCACCCTTCGAGTGATCTTAAAAGTACGATAACGAGTGGAGGGCACGCTAGCTTCGACGCACTGGCCAGACTCTTAGAACAAGATTTTAAAACAAGTGGGGGGAGGGGGGAGGGACCTTGAGATAAAGAAATTGCCGCTCACAAGTAGATCTATGTTTAAGGCTAGCGCCCCAGTCACGCTTATAGGCAGCCTTGGGCCTCTATTTGGTTTCGCGAGGGATAGGGTGATTAAGGGTGACTCAAAGTGGCACATTAGTCCAAACGAGGTCGACATGCTCAGAGGTCTGAAGTACATAGAAATCTTATGTGATATTGTTGACTCTGAGAGCAATGTGGGTATTGATGGGAAGCGAAGCAGTGTGATCACAACGTTGCCAATACCCACTGAACAGTCTTTGAATGGGTCAGCGCAACGCCATGTGGACATTGAGTCAAAGGTGAGTATTAAAAAAGGTGTCTACTCAAGTATGACATTTCGTGTCCGATCAAATAACGGTGGTCTTAAAATTGGCGCGGTGCTATTGGAACTGTATATTGTGTGAATTATATGGAGCTTGGTGTGGAGACAGAGCAGGGGTTGAGAGACATCTATTACAATCCTAAGACAGGGTACAGTGGTGTAGAGAAATTGTATCAAAGTGCGTTGGGAGACGGATTGAAAGTAACTAGAAAAACAGTGAAAGAATGGTTGACAGCGCAGGACACCTACACTAGGTACAAACCTATTGTGAGAAGACATAAGTTCCGCGCGACTTTTGTTGGATTTCTTGGTGAAGAGCTCCAAATGGACTTAGTGGACATGAGTAAGTACTCAAAACAGAATGGAGGGTACTATTGGATACTAACAGGTATTGAAATATTGAGTAGATACGCTTTCGGCATTGCAGTTTAAGTAGTATAGCAAGTGGGGCTGCGAGCTCAATCGACCTCAACCGTGAATATAAATACCAAAACATCACCAAATTTGGCCAAGTCACGACTCGACAAATTTGGTGATGTTTTGGTATTTATATTCACGGTTGAGGTCGAATAAGCTCGCAGCCCCACTTGCTATACTACTACAGCAATCGTTAGTCAATCTAAACACCCCTCCCACGTTTTCTACTAAATTGATGTCAAACACACGCGAGACAACACCAAATCGCTATTTTAACGAAATACGACACATTTCGTCAAATTTAGAGAAAGTTTTATGTCGTCATTTTCACATTTGTGTTTGACAAACTATGACTGACGCGCTCTACCATTGTTTCAATTCATGCGCGAAAAAAAAGCCACTAGATTTTGATTCTAGTGACGATGTTTAATAAATTTCAACGAGAGAGCTAGTCTAGTGGTAATGTTAAATAGATTTCATATGCGAGTGCTGTACCTGCTATACGAATCGAGGTCACCTGTCGATGTTGCTAACAACAACATTCCATTACGAATAGCAACTACGACTTTTTGAAAAAAATATTTTAAAACGAAAATATTTTTTCAAAGTGAAAATATTTTTTAAAAGTGAAAACATTTTTTTGAAAAGTTGTGGTTGCTATTCGCAATGGAATGTTGTTGTTAGCAACACGCCACGTACAACCACCTGCTGTCGTGCTGACTATGAGAGAAGAATCGCAGTGTTTGAAGAAGGACCACCATGCTAAGACTGTCTAACTTTGAGCGCACTCATTAAATCGTACACTATAAATATCGTGAATAAAAAACCGTTGTGTGAATGGACTCGTGCGGTTGTTATGAAGCCACCTGCTAGCATGCAAATTAGTCCGCCCGCTCACTATTTTCAGTGTTTGTCGCCTCACTTCTGAAATGGTGGTCGTACACATATTTAGACGTTGTGATTCCTCCCGACAACAAGCCCAAGAAAGGCACGTACGGTGTCACAATCGCGACAATGCTCTCGACGTCTTTTTTTAATAGCGGGTCTTTTTGCAACTCGTCGTTTAGTTCGTCAGGATTTTCAATAGCGTTCAACCCATCCAGTAAGCTAGCGAATTTGCTGATTAACAAGTCGGTGAGAAAAGCGTTTGCAATCTCGCACGCGTGGAGAGAGTGACCTTATGGGAATCACGTCGCAGTGTTTAAGGTATGTCTCTCACTACAATGTTTTTGTGACCATACGCGTAGGAGTCAATACCATTTTCTAGAAGGTATCGTTTATCATCAAAACAGGATAGCGACACTTTATTAATTTCGTAACTACCTAGCTGATGTTTGACACTTCTAATGGTCTTCATTGTGTGTCGCAATTGTTTCTGCTCAAGTAGCACACTTTTATAATCTTCGTGCTTGATCACTTTTTTAATTATATTCTTTCTAATGCCTTTAGCGGTTTTCCCACCACCCCCATCCTCTTTCAAATAGCTGTACATTTTACTGCGCAACCCAACGAACTCAATAATTGGTGTTCCAGCGCACTCGTCTTTCATCTTGCCAATAACTTTCTTATTCTCTTTGAAAGCGAACGGGTTGTCTGCAGGGTAATCGCTATTGTCAAACTTTTCGCGCTCCTCCATGAAGTCGGAATAAACGTCGCCAGTTTTGATTGAGTACAACAGACTATCAGTGTCGGTGAAGTGTAGTCTGCAGGTATCGCTAGAGTACTTTTTCATGATATAGTTGTAGTGGAAGTCATACATCAGCGTTTTACTCAAGTCTAGTATGCACATACCCACATATGCGGGCCTATTTAGTGTCAGCGTTTCTTTGACTTTGTGGACAGCGACTAAATTCTCGCTAAATATCTTGCAAGACACAAACGTAGGCTTTGAGACAAGCTTTTCCAACTTTTTCTCGGTGGTCACTAATCTTACGTCCACACGCTTCCTCAAGTTTTCCATCGTTTTTCCGAACACACTGTTATTCATCAACTTGAAGAAGTCCTTCTCAAAAGCGTTCTTAGCCGCAGTTCTCTTGACTGTGTTAAAGTCGATGTACTTGCCCAACCACTTGGACTGGTCAAACTGTAGGACCCTATGAATCTTTTTGATTTTCAATCCAAGATCCATATACAACTGCAGATTTCTATAGTGACACACATACTTTTTTTTGTCCATCAAATTAGTCACCAGCTTTTTCACACCACCAACACTCACATTAAACTTATTTTTGATTTTTGTGCAGTACTCCGACAACATGTCAACAGTTATCTCCATCTTCTCGGGAGCCAACGGGTAGTCGTTATGTAGGTCATGCAAACGGGCTGGATACTCCAAGTCAACTTCAAGCAGCAGGCCCTTTTCACTATTGTTGTGATAGTCGTGTAGATTAACCTTTTTTATTTCTTTCTCAGTCAACCACTTGAAGCCACCTGTAGGTAGACTTCGACTCATTGCCCACCCATATAAATTGTTGGCGTCAAGGTACATCAAATACTTCGACTCTTGCGCTTTATCGTACCCCTTCATGTATTTATTATTCGCCACGCCATGTCTGTTGCATATGTAGCTCACACCACCACGCATACCTAATTCTACGAACTGGAACATGTCGATGTCGGACAATAATTCGAGCTCTACTCCAGTCATCTTTAACATGGCATCCCAAGCCAATCCGGGCGATGTGAAATAATGGCAAGGGTCTAATTTATACTCGCGATGGCATGTCTTTCTAAAGTTCTCAAAAACGTCGGCAAGCAAGAGCACATCGCTTTTCAAATACAGGTCGTGATACCCACCCATACTTTCAACGTCGAAGTAGTCCCACACATCGATGGCGCGCTCGTGCATTTCTTCCGTGATGTGCTCATCGTTCAGAACGCTGTAGAAATCTTTTTTGGAGGGTAGCTCGCGCTCGTCGAATTTTTCAAAGGAGTCCATATAATCGTAGGGATAGACCCCCTTTCTTGTCATAAGTGCCAACCCCTCGTCGCGAAACACTTCTGACGTGTATTTGAAAGCGTCCCTTGGTAGGTTCTTCACCAAGTTGTCTAGACCACTACTCATAAACTGAAAGCTGTCCAAGAATACCAAGTTTTTTCCAAGCATGAACGCCATGTACTTCTCCATGTTGTTTGGTATCACATTTATGTCTTGGCCAAACTTACCAATCTCCTGCATAATGAAATGGCTATCGTAGCCGCGTAAGTTATGAAAGATCACAGGAATTTTGTCAGTCAATTTAAAGTTCACGTTACAGTGACGATGTGCGGACCCTCTGTACTTACCTGAGACATGACAGTGGTCTCTCACTCTAACGTCAGCACCAGTGTACTCAACACTGCAAATATGACAACTTTTAGCCTCGTCAAAGTTCTTCTTATCGGCGTCAGTCAGTATCATTTCTTTGTTAAAGTGACTCTCAGATGTCTCTTTACAATATTCAACAATTTCTAACATCTCCCCAATGAACTTGTTGACTGCATTTTCACCGCGATACACCTTCACTGGCTTACTATACGCATTGTCATAGCAACAAACCAATTTATACCCATAACCACAGTCAACATGCCTCTGGTAAGCATTTGTGTAGCTACACTCGCTTGATGGCGTCGCTGTGTGCACCTTCTGTGTGATAGCCTCGAAGTCTGCATACACCACAAATGGTACATTTAATTGTCTGCTAAAATTCTCATATTTTACTTTCGCGCCTTTTTGTGGCATTTTAATAGCTTGCTTCCCATTAATGACCAAACACACTTCAATATGACTTTCAAGCACGTCCGCGCGGGTGAAACACTGCAAACAATACCTGCAAAAATGCTTTCTCGCCTTGTGCTCTGTCTGGCGGTACATGAATTTGTTAAAATCGCGAATGTACACATAATGCTTGTTGCCCACGTCATTAGTTATCAACAATAGGTCCATATGGTCAGGATACGTCTCCTTAGAAACGTACACAGGGAATGGCTGCTTATTTTCGTACCCAAAAACATTAATGCTAATTTCGTTAGCCTTTTCGATCTTGTTGTAGTCTTTGAGTGTGACTGGGAAGTCAATTCCGTCATAACTCAGCTCACTAGCATGTCTGACGTACTTTGACGTTCTGTCAGAGTTTTTTCCAACAGGAAATTTGTGTGCAAGGTGGCACCATCTAAAGCACTCGTTGTCATCATCATTATTTACGTTTATCAGACCCTTCATACTGTTACACAACTCCTTTGGCAACGCAATGTAGCTACTCCCATGCAAAGGTCTGTAAATAGCGACATTGACGTAGTGCGCATCTATTTTGTCGATAGTCCATCCAGACCCCTCAGATAGCCACCCAGCTATCCGCGTCAAAATCTGCTCCGACCCACGATTGGCGACACCCTCGATGTCATGCTCGTTAATGACGACGAACGTTTCGCTGTTAAAGTAGGCAGTTTTGTATGTGGTCTTATCACGCTCTAAAACTTTCTCAAAAGTGACTTTGACTGTCTCCACCACTTTCATTCCGTTGGTCTCACCCAGCTCACGTCTCAAAAGGTTAGTGACAGTACTTCTACTAGCGTTCACCTGATTGATGTCTCTGTCGTCAATTACTTCGACTCCATAGGACCTTGTGAACCCTCTCAGTGCTCGATCCAACAGATGCGTTGACGGTGCGAGGTCTTCGACTACAGGTTGTCCCTCTTGATCTCCAAAGAAGCCGTGAACGTTGGTCGCTTCATCTGTTAGTGAATCGACAACGGCTGCACTCGTCTTATGCGCCCGTCTTTTTGTCAGTGGGTTTTTCACAGTCCGACTCATTGGCTTCTATATACACTACGCTTATTTATTTTTTCCTAAGCCACTCATTGTAATAACGATCACCACTTTCACACCATCCCAGCTTTGGGTACACCACCCCAAACAGGTTGTCGTCAAACAAGTCTTTCACCCTCCCGTCTTTGAGGTCTGACACCTTCTTGAGTGTCTCTAATTGTCTTCTGTGACACAACCTAATAATGTAGTATCCATATCTGCTAACATTTCTACCCTTGATCAAATTGCATGAGTGCAGCACATTGACAACTTTCAAGAAGTCCTCTTTTACCAACTCAAGGTGCTCACCCTTCACAACGTTCCGTAGTCTCCTCCCCATCCACCAAGACCGTTTGTGAACGCTTTTTAGTCGCGTGAGTCTCATGTCGCTGTAACTCTGAGTGTAGCCCCACTCGGTGTCGCCACACTTTGGACACGCGTACCCACCACAGTCAGTCATGTTTTTCACAACGTCACAATCCGAGCAGTAGTAAATTCTGAAGGTGTCTCCACACTCAGTTCGCATCTCATTCGCGATCTCGTCAATTGTCAAGCCATAACTCATCTGCCTCATAAGTTTGTCCATCACTCTTATACTACTCCAACATTTTTTTACCGAGTTAGCACCCACACCACTATTCCACTACCCAAACCTAGCGCGCTAACAAACAATAATTGGTATTCCTTCATTTCCGCACTCGGTTGGTAGTAATCCGCAATCTTCGGGAGGTCAGTGAACACTCGGCCGCTGTACTGTATGGTCATTACGCTTCTAAGTTCTTCCAACGCGTGGTTTGTGTCATTGATGTCAGCATTAGCATCTGAGAGCCGTTGTCGTAAACGCTGGATCTTATCTTTCTTGGCGACTTCATTCTCATACCACACTTCTTTCGCACTGGCTAACTGCTCCAACGCATGGTTATGTCTTTTCATCTCAGCTTCATAGCCTGAGTGATTAAACTTTGAAAACATAAAGCCAGCGCCTGCAAAAGCCACTGCATTAAAAATCCCTCCAGCCACAACACTCGCCATTAACTTACGTTGATTTGAATGGGTCTGTCGGTATCCACTTTTTCGATTGCATCCATTTTACTAACAACGTTCCTGCACCAACAGCTGCAGCAAGTTTAACTGTGCCTTTAACTGTCTCTGGTGTTCCCAATGGTTCCCCCAAAGCCTTTTTAGAAATCATACTCACCGCCACAGCACCAGTCGTGACAAGTAGCGCATCGTACAATTCGTTCATAAGTTCTTTTCGATCGATCGCAGACATATATACATTGTCGTGTGTTTTGTTCAAGAATCAAATGTGTCTAACGCTGGACGACAAGTTCTACGATTTTCTGACGCGCTAACCACAGTGCTCACAGGTTCCAGTTGTGTCTCTTTTTCATTGCTAATTGTGTACCACAATGAAGCACCAGCAATGATTACACCAAGTGTCCCAACAATGTAACCATAGCTCCACTCACCACCCTGCTCTTCGTTAACTATCATTTCGCGCATTTTCTTTTCTTTCGCAGCTTTCGATATCTCAGCCAACTTTTTACCAGCAGCGACGCGCTTTGGGTCCTTCACCTTAACACTTTTCACATCAGCTGTGATCTTAGCGTCGACAGCCGTCTGTGAGTCTTCAACCATCTAATACACTATCACGTGTTATCTTACTCACAGTTGACCTCACAGGTGTCTCACAGTTGACCTCACAGGTATCTCACAGTTCCAGACCAAACACATTAAAACTTAGAGCTCCAGCGGATATTCAACATGGAACGACGGTTTCCACCACCACAATAAAAAATATTTATCTAGAGGTATAGTAATCATCAGTGAAGAAAGTCGGTAAACTAGAAATCGTGATTGGTCCCATGTTCGCAGGAAAAACGACAGAGACTCTCCGCAGGTTAATCACGTTAAGTAAATCAGGACTCAAAGTCCTCTACATGAACAACACAGGTGACACTAGGCGAACTGACCACGCGTTCTCCACACATCGTCAGACCATTGTTGTCGGATCAGACAGTTTACCTGCGAAGTTAATCACCAACCTCCCGAGTTCTTCCGAGATAGCTGACTATGACGTCATAGGGATTGATGAAGGCCATTGGTACTCTGATCTACTCCCAATTATTCGCGAATACATTAAAGCTGGTATTCACATCATTATTTGTGGCCTCATAACAACAGAGCATTTAAAAAGACTTGGTGAACTCGACACGCTCTTCCCAATGGCAGACGACATCACGTTTCTAAAAGCGCATTGCGTCGTTTGCCGCGACACTTACGGAACAACTGTTGAAGCGCCATTCAATTGGAGACACAACCCAGGACCGTCATTCGTTGGTGGTGCTGAGCAATATCGTGCAGTGTGCAGACGTCATCATCCTTCCACACAAAATTAAGGGTGTTCTCGGATACCCCACTTTTTAAATTTAGACATTGGTCACATGAAGCGTCCAATGTATCGTAGAAACATTTTTTCACACAGTGGTCAGAAGGTTTGTGAGATAAAGAGAGAAAGTTTCGCAGACACCTTTCACCAAGTTAAAAATGTCTTTAAAAAATGCTAGAGCAGTTGTCGCTTCAAACGTCGTCTCAACAACGAGAGCGAGTGCTAATTCGACTTATTACTCGCTGTCTAAAAAGTCTCTTTACAATAGCGTCTCTCATGGTTACTCAACGCTGATTTATTTTTAAATTTACGAAAACACTGGGAGCATTGAAACCCAACGTCAAAGAGATATTTTATTACTGTGGTAATAGCGTCGTCGTACGAGTCGCACAAGAGTGTTAGATAACCAGCGGATTTGTATCTGAGCAACAGAGACTCCTGCTCTTTGGATGTCTTACCTGTGCCACCTGGGTTCTTGAACTCAATCACGAGTCCGCTATGCTGTCGGTTCGCATTAGCAATAACCAAGTCAGGTGTTCCACGTTGGTAACCTTTTTTCCACGAGTTTATTCTTTTACTCGAAGTGTCTTGATTCTCACCACAAGCAGCTATCAAAATAGCTTCTGGATAATATTTCCTAAGAAAACCGACGACTTTCGTGTGGAGATCGAACTCGGTGATCATTACGAATTGATTGTGTTTGAGACCAACGTCAGCTAAACTTTTTCTAACGCTTGGCAAGACCTCTGAGTGCACCCACCTTCCAAAGTGTTTCGCACGCTCCATTTTACTTGAGAACACTAACGAGTAGACCCCAAGTTCGTTGATAAACGAGGCCTGTTCCATCTTCATTTTGCAATCAGGTTCGACGTGGTCGTTGACTGCATCTTTTGGTCGAGCGTAACCTAGAGCGCTCGCGACTTCTTTCGCTTTGAACCGTATTTCACCGTTGTCCATAACCGTTGTGATTTGGTGGCCATCGAAGTCGAATAATCGAAGCGCTGTGGAGGTCATCACTATATTATAGTCTCCTACAAAAAAACTACTCGACATAGGTGTCAGGTTTTTTATAGATCTGGTTTGTTGTGTACCAGTGCAGCAGATGTGTTTTATTAGTCCCCAGTTTTCTACGTCGTCTGAAAAAGTTTCTAATGTTACGAACCAGCTTTCTAAGCCAACCCATCACATAACTTAGGTCACGTCTCCTACCACTCCCACAGTGTCTGATTCTGCGGGTAGCATAATAGGTTTGCCGTAAGTCTTTTTAGACCTCATACCAATCTCAGCGTGGAGCTCGAGAGTTATGTCACCGCGGCCAAATGACCCACCAGCTTTGAACATGTGGTCAGTCGTCTTATTTATCTTATATATCTCACGAGGTCTCGAAAAACATGCTCCCATTTACTTCACACCATATTCCTTCATCATTTCTCCACCCATGATTATGATGTCTCGGTTCGTCATGTAGCCACTCACAATTTTCACACCGTAGAATTCTATCAACGATGGGTATGCATAGGGTGCGAGTGGTATTCTTGGTCGATGTATTCCAAAAATTGTTCCATAGGGTGTGCCTATCTTTTTCATATTCGCTATGAAGTCTGAATCGGTTGACTTAACGTTGTTGACTCTGACGTGTGAATTGTCCATTTGCCAGTGTATTGATATCATATGCATTTTACTTATGTCAACGCCACTTGGAATAGTGCATATGCTCTCCATCGCTGGGATGCTGCCACCATACGCGAGTCCATTAGTCATACCAGTCTTGTACCCTATGAACTTATCCCACTGACCGTCGTCGTTTGATATAATTGTCTCCCAATTTGATCCAGCGGTGCGAGCAGGTAGCCTCACCACAACAAAAATGGAGAGGTCACACCATTGCATACTGGGGCAGTTAAAATGGAGACCTGACTCAAGTGGGATTGGTGTTAACACAGGTGACAGAAAACTTTGGCCCGCACTGTTAATGCCGACAATAGGGCCATAAGCTAGGTTGTTTTGCACTAATTTACTTGTTCCACCAATGGCTTTCACTTTGTTTGAACCATTGGTGTGAAATTCCACATTTTTCAAGGCGTGTGTGCTAACGTTGAAGTCGAGCACAATGTTGTAGGACTGACTCTTGAGGAAACCTGCTAACAATTGCTCTAGAGTTCTTTTATTCGCAGCATCTGAGTCATCGACTGGGTCTGCTACGTTTTTTATCGCTGAGCCTTGCATGTCTATTATCCCAGACATCCTTCCACCAGTCGCGCTTAATTTGGGATCTTCGTCTAGATGCCTTTTCGTTCTCTTTAGTATTTTATCGTGAGGGTCGTCAGACTCATACCCATAGTTTAGACTCATTACTACTTCAAGGTGTATTTGGTTAGCAGATAGCCAGAGACTGCTGAGAACCCCAAGATTATCACCAGCGTTGTCGTGGTGTCTGACTCGCTTGTGGGAAGTGCTTCTCTCATGGGAAGTGGCGCCGCACTTTCTTGGTAAACTTTTTTAGCCACGAGATTACTTAGCGTCGTCACATTTTCTTGGTGAGCTTTTTTCTTCACGGTCGTTGGCACTACTAATGAGTGAGTCACCACATTTTCTTGGTGGACTTTTTTAGCCGTAATTGTTGGTGTTGTTGCATTCAAGCTAGTGTCCACCCCAAATTTCATGGACTCTGTAGCAACCTTTAATAAGTTGTTGTACCCAGCGATTTTATTCTTGAGAATCACTAGGTTACTCGGCATTAACCATGTACTTGGCGACACCGCGAGATTTTGGACAACGTTGGTGTCTCTAATCGATTTATTCATGTTGAGAATCCATGTCGACACGTCATACTGAATAACACTGTCAGAAAACAACTTGCGGAATTCTTGTTGGGTCTCTAGACTTCCTGCAGAACCACCAACGACTGATACACGTGTTCTCGCTTGCGCACCAAGTGTGGAGTACACAAAGGACTCTATGCTCTGATTTAGATATTGCAGTCCAATGTTGGTAAAGCCGTCTGAGAGTCGTGCGACGTATCGTTTGTAATCGTTGTGGATGTCGTTGAGTGTGAAGACTCTGGATTCGCCTGTCGTGCCATCGCTCAGGACTTTATTCTGGTAGTAATGCTTTTTGGGAATCTTGGAAATCTTACCATACAATTCGGAAGCGTTAAATTCTCTACTTATTGATTTCATGGTCTCACCACCTTCCATTCTTCTGAGAAGTCTTCTAATGGTGAAGTACAAATGAAATCTCATCACACTTGTGACCACAGGGTGAACCTCTTGTGACACTGATAAATGTTGCAACGACACCCCACAACAGAAACTTGCACAATACGTCGCAAACACAACGCGATAGTAAGACTCGCTGTCATCCCACTCTGATTTTGTCTTTGACGTGGTGACTCGCAAGACTGGTAGCTTTGACATGAAGTAACTACTTTGGTTAACGAAAACTTTGAAATTATTCACTGGATAATTCAACACATTTTCTGTTGGATAGCCATCCCAAAGCCCCCAGTGGTTCTTATGACCTTTTGGCAGTGGTTGGATAGTTCCACCACCTTGCCATATTATTGGGAACTTGCTATTGTGTAGCCACTTCCACATGTTTTTATCATTTTTGAAGGTTGCGCTGGTTATGTCTGTGCTGAGGATGTCATTGTTTCTGAAATACACGTCGACACTCACGATCTCACCGTCTTGTGAAATATTTGGATAGAACTCGAATTTGCTTAAAGTAGCGTGGGGGTACTTTTTGATGAGGTCTGCCTTTGCGTCGTGTGTAGCCTTTGATGTGTTAGCCATCGCACGTTTGTAGTACTCCCCATAGTACTCACGAAGGGCTTTCTGCATATAATATACTGTATGTTATACATGACGCGAAAGTTGACGGTACTCATTGAAGGTGCGGAAAAAGTTGTGTCCTTTGACAACGCGATGATGGTCATACACGATAACCCATACATTGTGGTCAAGACAGCCACTGTGTTTTGGGACTACCATAACACAACAAATGACGACAGCATTCAGGTCTTCACGCTGGATAACTCTAGGGTTGGCTCTTTTAAAAAGATTAAAGTGGGTGAAGGGTACTTTAGCTTCGACGCATTGGTCAAAGTCTTGAAACACGAGTCTAGCGAGCTTAAGGTGGATCTTGAGATAGAGAAACTAGTGCCCACAGGTAAATGTAGGGTTAAGGTTAGTAGCTCAGCTGTGTTAGACACCATTGGGCCTCTACTTGGTTTCGCGAAGGGTGAGGTGATTCAGAATGACTCACAGTGGCACACTAGCCCAAACGAGGTCGACATGTATAGAGGCCTGAAGTACATAGAAGTTTCGTGTGACGTTGTTGAGACGGAGAGCGACGTGGGTATTGATGGGAAGCGTAGCGATGTGATCACAACGTTGCCAATACCCACCGAACAGTCATTGAAAGGGTCAGTGCAACGCCATGTGGACATTGAGTCAAAGGTGGGCATTAAAAAAGGTGTTTACTCAAGTATGACGTTTCGCGTCAAACCAAATAACGACGATCTTAAAATTGGCGCGGTGTTATTGGAACTGTATATTGTGTGAATTATATGGAGCTTGGTGTGGAGACAGAACAAGGGTTGAGAGACATTTACTATAATCCTAAGACAGGGTACAGTGGTGCAGAGAGGTTGTATCAAAGTGCATTGGGAGACGGATTGAAAGTAACTAGAAAAACAGTGAAAGAATGGTTGACGACACAGGATACTTACACTAGATACAAACCCATTGTGAGAAGACATAAATTCCGCGCGACTTTTGTTGGGTTTCTTGGTGAAGAGCTCCAAATGGATTTAGTGGACATGAGTAAGTACTCAAAACAGAACAAGGGGTATTACTGGATACTGACAGGCATTGAAATATTGAGTAGATACGCTTTTGGCATTGCAGTTTATAGAAAAGACGCTAAGAACATGACTAAGGCTGTTGGAGAGCTATTGAACGACTTCAAAGATCGGTTTGGGACCACACCTAAGTTAGCGCAATTTGATGAGGGACTTGAGTTCTACAACGTTGGTGTGAAAAGTTTGCTGAAAAAACATGGTGTTGAATATTTCAGCACTAAGAGTGATAAAAAAGCTGCTGTTGTTGAGCGTTTTAATAGAAGTTTGAAGAGTATTATGTGGAGGTACTTTTACACTCATGGGACGTACAAATGGATTGACGTTCTCGACCAGTTTGTGAACAATTACAATAGCAATGTGAACCGTAGTATTATGATGAAGCCGAAGGATGTCGATAAGTCAAATGAGGGTGAAGTTTGGACCACTTTGTTTGGTCATCATTTTGCAGACACCCCATTGCCGAAGTTTAGAGTTGGCGAGTCAGTGAGAATTAGTAAATACAAGAGTGTGTTCACAAAGGGCTATGAAGCCAACTTCACTGAGGAGCTGTTTAAAGTGGTGAAAGTTATTCGTGGTGATCCTAATGTGTACGAAATTGAGGACCACACCGGTGAACAGATTATTGGTAAATTTTACGAACAGGAATTATCGCTGGTCAATAAGAGACATGGTGACGATGTGTACAGAGTTGAAAAGGTGTTGAGAAGAAAGAAAGTCAGGGGGAAGAAGATGGCGCTAGTCAAATGGTTGGGTTACGAGAGCAAACATAATTCGTGGATACCAGAAAGCGATATTCAAAATGTGAGCTAATGTAGTATGGCTGAACACTGGGAAGATTTTAGTGACTACGAGAAGGAGAACTTTTATAAGTTCAGGAACCTCAGTTACACACAACTAAAATGGCAGACGGTGGACGCTAGGAGGCGGGCCAGCCTCATGAAGAAGGAACATGGCGAAAGTATGTCGAGTGGCGTTCGCGTTAAATACGATAAAGCTCTCGACGACGAAAAAAGGGCGATGGCCGACCAAGAGAGAAGGAGGGCTAGGGCGAGTGGGAATAGACGCAGAGCGAGTAGTCCTCAAGCAAGCGTCGATCGGCAGAGGGTTGATGACATGTCTAGCATGACGCCGCTAGACACCGCACGTACGAAGCGCGAGCCGCTATCTGAACTAACACCAATCGAGAGCCGTGACTTGAATGACACTCAACATGTGGAGAGGGTTTTTAGTGATCTCGCAACACAGACTATTGACAACGCAAAAGATCGTGAAGACGTTGTGAGGAGTGTACCGTTGTTAGACACCACACGTGCAGAGTACGTCGACATACCTGGACTAACACCAGTCGAGAATCGTGAGTTGAATAGCGCACTCAACCCAAGTGAGAGTGTGATGTCTGAGTCAAGAATAGGCGACACTGGTACGTTACAAATAGAGGTAGATCGCTATCGAGACTTGATAAATGAAGCGAGCAAAAGAATAGCAGAGCTTGAGGGGAAAGACCTCACGACCGCGGAGAATGAGGAGTTCGTCAATCTAGCTGAAAGAGTGATTGGACTTAGAAAAGCTAGAGACATGGTTATTGAACAGCGACAAATAGAGGAGGTTAGAGAGCAACAAGAGATCGATATTAACAGATTGCAGAAGTTTAAGAAATGGGCTAGAGAAAATGTGGTTGGGGTGAGTGCTTTAGCGATTTCAGTAGCTGCGATTATAACAACTATTATTATCGCTGGGAGGTCTAATGTTATGAGAGGCGCTATGGTCACGAGGTCGTTTGCACAGGCTGTTAAAAACGCGATAATGAGGATGGGTCCATGGGCTGTTGGATTGGCGAACTTAGTTTATGACGCGCTGGTGGTAGGTGCGAAGGGTCTTGCCTGGTTAGCTCAAAATCTGTGGGTGTTTGCGGTGACATTCGCGTGGTTTGCGTACAATTATTTAAACTAAATGCAAACGTAACTTATGGACGCCGGAAAGTGACGTTCAAAATGTGAGCTAATGTAATATGGCTGAAGGTGGGGGAGATTACGACGAGATTGAGATGGAGGACTTCGATAAGTACAAAGACATGAGTGATGAGCAACTAGAAGGAGAGCTCACCAAGACTAATGAGTGGCTCAGCAAGACAACCCTCGAGCACAACACGAGTGAGATGCCGAGAGACGTTCGTGTTAATTATGACAACTATCGCGACGACGTAAAAAAGATAGAAAATGAGCTAGCTAGAAGGCGAGGTGGGAAAAAAGAGACGTCATTTATCGACACTGACGATGGCAAGACGGTGACAATAAGGGGCACCAACACAGAGGTCCCAACGTTTGGTGTTGACGATTTGCCATCGAATCCTGAGAACCAAGTTTTAATGAGCTTAGAAAAATTCATTAGTAATGAAACTGGGGTGCGGTTCAAGCTTGACATTCGTGACTCCGACGTGTTAGCGCTGCGACTCAGAACATCAATAAGCAAGAATAATAATATGCTATTCAAACCCAGGCTTGTTAATAACGAACTCGGTAAAGAGCAAATAGTTCTCAAACGTGGGGAGGGTGGTGTTCTGCAGTACAACGAATCTAAGGTTGCGCAACGTGCAGTTGACCAATTTAAAGACTTTTTGTATAGAATCGAAGTCAGCTCGAGAGACCGCGAGGAAACTGCGAGGAGTCAACCATTGGTGGACACCACACGCACGAAATATGTCGACAAACCTAAACTAACATCAAACGAGAATCGCGAATTGAACGGCGCGCTCAATCCAAGTGAGAATGTGTTGCGCGAATCAAGAATAGGTGACACTGGTGCATTGCAAATACAAGCAGACCATCTTAAAGAGGCGAAAGAACACACAAGCGAAAGAATAGCAGAGCTTGAGGGGGGTAGAGAGAATAATGATCCATATGAAAAAGTGGTTGGGCTTAGACAAACTAGAGGCAGACAGCGCGAGCTCGACGAGCTTGTTGGTTTGCGTGAAAGAGAGAGTGAACTTGGACAAGTCATAGAAGAAATCTTAGAACAGCGGCAAATAGAGGAGGTTAGAGCGCGACAAGAGATCGACATTGACAGGTTGCAGAAGTTCAAGAAATGGGCTAAGGAAAATATGGTTGGGTTGAGTGCTGTAGCAATTTCAATGGCTGGAATTATAACAACAATTATTATCGCTGGGAGGTCTGCTGTTATGAAAGGCGCTATGGCCACGAGGTCATTCGCACAGGCTGTTAAGAACGCGATAACGAAGATGGGTCCATGGGCTGTTGGGTTGGCTAATTTAGTTTACAATGCGTTGACGTTGGGTGCGAAGGGTCTCGCATGGTTGGCTCAAAATCTGTGGGTACTTGCGGTGGTACTTGCGTGGTTCGCTTATGATTATTACAAGCTAAAACGGTAGCGATAAAACATATGTAAAGGTATATGAACGTCACGTCAGCAGAGTTGAGCCCTGGTTTTAGACGAGCGACCATGGGTGGCATAAAAGGGGTGAGAACGCAACACGTAATCACGTTGAACCCCAATAAAGTTAGTCCTGGTGAGGAACTTTACGTTGACATACCAAAGCTCAAGGTTAGTAGCTGTTTGGTGCCTGGGTCGTTGGGTTTAGTGTTCGACTTTAAGAACGCAAACGCTAAAAGCTGGTTCTTGAACAATGTCAGCAAGTTGTTGGTTGAGAAACTTGTTGTGAGACTAGCTGGGGAAACCGTGTATGACAACAATGGGGAAAATTACACTGGTGTTTATCGCGACCTTTGGGAAAGTGTCACTGCGCGAGACCAAATGATTGACTATGGTATTGGTGGTGAGAACTTGAGAAAGTTAGTTTCTAAGGATGACAGTGGTGCGACGAGTGGGAACGCCGCTAAAGTTAGTGACGCGTTGATGTTTGGTGTGATTGGGACGAAGCAGCGAATAAAACTTGGTAAGATCATGAATGACCACGGGTTGTACGCTCCTTTTAGCATGAATAACAACTTGCAATACGTCATCACACTTCCGAAGGCTGCAGACATCATGGTGGCGCAATCCGGTAGCGCTGTGGGCGGATACACCCTGGAGAACCTCGAGCTTGAGTATGAGACGATCGATAACCAGGAGCTCTCTGATGAAATAGCGTCGGGCTATGCAAGTGGTCGTAGTTTGTCATATGAGCACGTTACGTTGATGAAAACCACCGAATGGGACAAAGGCACAACCATTGTGAATGAAAACATTAATCTGCCAAGAAAAAGCATGAAGGCGATTGTGTTGCTATTCACGAATAAGGTGCGAACAGACAGCGAGGAGTTTCTTTACCCAAATATTGAGAATATTAGAGTCACAATTGAAGGTGTGCCAAATAGTGTGTACTCACAAGGCATTCCGAAGTCGAAGTTCTACGCAGAAGCGAAACGACTGTTTGGGTTGGGTGAAGAACACGCTCAGTTCATGACCATACAGAAGTTCTATAAAGATGGTTTTGCGTTGGTCATCGACTTGAGGAGCGTCCAAGATAATTACAACGTCGCCACTGGCAAGAAAATTGTGAACACACAATCTGGCGTGCTTCTTGAAATCACTAAGAAAGCGACGACTGCGAATGTCATGTGTAGGGTGTTTGTGATGAGTGACGGGTTGGTCAACTTCATGAACAATGGGCTGCAGTCAATCCAGTATTAAATCAAACGTGAGTTAATGGAGACTCCGTTTAATATGTTAATTGTTGGTATGACAGCTTGTGGCAAGACGCATTATTTGCTGGAAACATTGGAATCTGAGTACTTTAGTAAATTTGACTACATTGTGTTGATTTGTCCTACTTTCGAGTGGAACAAAGCGTACCAAGATTGGAAATATGTGCGCGACCCCGACGTGCTAGCGATAGACTGCACACAGGACAGTGTCGACGCTGTTCTCAAGTGTGTAACAAATGTTTTTAAAGGCACTAACACTCTGATCGTGTTGGATGACTGTGCGAGCTCTCAAGATGTTAAGAATAGGACTAGTCAATTGGTCAACTTGGCTTTTAGTGCGCGACATTTTATGTTGAGCGTTATTGTCATCACACAACAACTGACGTCGATCGCGAAACCGTACAGAGAAAATATTAGTAAGCTCGTTTGCTTCTACTGCCCGAGCAGAAGTGATATGAAGGTCGTTATCGATGATTACCTTGGAAACATTAGCAGAGAAAAATCGTCGGCGATTGTGACCGCATTAAAAAATAATAAGTACGCTAGACTTGAAATCTCACTGCGCTACCCATACAGTCATGAAGTTGTTATTCCGCAATAAAATATGGGTACAAGTAATAGCGCGATGGTTAAAACGCAAAAGTGAAGAAAATCCTACGATTGAGGAATTAGTTGAGGAGACTGATGACACCTCAACTGTGGAAGACAATATTGTCGTTAGGAGATCTGAACTTATTAGACTGTCTGGTGATGGTGTGGTGAGTCAGTCCGAAGCGTACATTAAAAAAGCGTCCGCAAAGGTTATCGACAAGATATGGCGCCAATATGAGTTGAAGAGAATGGAAATTGCAAACGCTTTTCTCACCGACTTGTTAATCAGCAAATTCGCTAGCTTACTGGATGGGTTGAACGCTATTGAAAATCCTGACGAACTAAACGACGAGTTGCAAAAAGACCCGCTATTAAAAAAAGACGTCGAGAGCATTGTCGCGATTGTGACACCGTACGTGCCTTTCTTGGGCTTGTTGTCGGGAGGAATCACAACGTCTAAATATGTGTACGACCACCATTTCAGAAGTGAGGCGACAAACACTGAAAATAGTGAGCGGGCGGACTAATTTGCATGCTAGCAGGTGGCTTCATAACAACCGCACGAGTCCATTCACACAACGGTTTTTTATTCACGATATTTATAGTGTACGATTTAATGAGTGCGCTCAAAGTTAGACAGTCTTAGCATGGTGGTCCTTCTTCAAACACTGCGATTCTTCTCTCATAGTCAGCACGACAGCAGGTGGTTGTACGTGGCGTGTTGCTAACAACAACATTCCATTGCGAATAGCAACCACAACTTTTCAAAAAAATGTTTTCACTTTTAAAAAATATTTTCACTTTGAAAAAATATTTTCGTTTTAAAATATTTTTTTCAAAAAGTCGTAGTTGCTATTCGTAATGGAATGTTGTTGTTAGCAACATCGACAGGTGACCTCGATTCGTATAGCAGGTACAGCACTCGCATATGAAATCTATTTAACATTACCACTAGACTAGCTCTCTCGTTGAAATTTATTAAACATCGTCACTAGAATCAAAATCTAGTGGCTTTTTTTTCGCGCATGAATTGAAACAATGGTAGAGCGCGTCAGTCATAGTTTGTCAAACACAAATGTGAAAATGACGACATAAAACTTTCTCTAAATTTGACGAAATGTGTCGTATTTCGTTAAAATAGCGATTTGGTGTTGTCTCGCGTGTGTTTGGCATCAATTTAGTAGAAAACGTGGGAGGGGTGTTTAGATTGACTAACGATTGCTGTAGTAGTATAGCAAGTGGGGCTGCGAGCTTATTCGACCTCAACCGTGAATATAAATACCAAAACATCACCAAATTTGTCGAGTCGTGACTTGGCCAAATTTGGTGATGTTTTGGTATTTATATTCACGGTTGAGGTCGATTGAGCTCGCAGCCCCACTTGCTATACTACTAGTTTATAGAAAAGACACTAAGAACATGACTAAGGCTGTTGGAAAATTGTTGGTTGACTTTAAAGATCGGTTTGGAACCACACCTAAGTTAGCGCAATTTGATGATGGGCTTGAGTTCTATAACGTTGGTGTGAAAAGTTTGTTGAAAGAGCATGGTGTTGAATATTTCAGCACTAAGAGTGATAAAAAGGCTGCTGTTGTCGAGCGTTTTAACAGAAGTCTGAAGAGTATTATGTGGAAGCACTTTTACGCACGTGGAACGTACAAATGGATTGACATTCTCGACCAGTTTGTGAGCAATTACAATAGCAATGTGAACCGCAGTATTATGATGAAGCCGAAGGATGTCAATAAGTCAAACGAAGGTGAAGTGTGGACCACTTTGTTTGGTCACCAATTTGCAGACAACCCATTACCAAAGTTTAGAGTTGGTGAGTCAGTGAGAATTAGTAAATACAAGAGTGTGTTCACAAAGGGCTATGAAGCCAACTTCACTGAAGAGCTGTTTAAAGTGGTAAAGGTTATTCGTGGTGATCCGAATGTGTACGAAATTGAGGATCACACCGGTGAACAGATTATTGGTAAATTTTACGAACAGGAATTATCGCTGGTCAATAGGAAACATGGCGACGATGTATACAGAGTTGAAAAGGTGTTGAAAAGAAAGAAAGTCAGAGGGAGGAAGATGGCGCTGGTCAAATGGTTGGGTTATGAGAGCAAACATAATTCGTGGATACCAGAAAGCGACATTCAAAATGTGAGCTAATGTAATATGACTGAGGGTGGGGAAGGTTCTGAAGAGATTGGGATGGAGGACTTCGATAGACTTGATAGGTACACCGATGATCAATTAGAAAAGACGCTCGCCGATATCAAAGATATTATTGAAGGCGTGTACGGTAAGCGCACTGAAGACGACATGCCGGAAGACGTTCGTGTTAATTATAACAACTATCAAGACTATGCGAAAAAGATAAGAGGCGAGCAAGCTAGAAGGCGAGGTGGGCAAAGAGAGACGTCGTTCACCGACACTGATTATGGTAAGACGGTGACAATAAGGGGAACCAACACGGAAGTCCCAGCGGTAGAGTTTGTCGAACAGGGGTCATATGGTGACGTCGATGACGTAAGTTTCAGTGTAGCTTTTGAAGAGGAGGAGGAAATTAAGAGAAGACTGGGTGAGCTAAAAGCGTCCAACAAAGAGCTAACAGAAAACAATGTAAAAAGAGTCAAGCTAATAAATAAGAAAATACGTGAGTTGTATAAAAAAAAACTCGGTCGTGATGACACGTCAAGGGAAATAGTCAACAGGTCGCAGGTTGCGGACTCAGGGGCCATCCTTTTCAAACCGATAAACAAAGATGGTAAATATGGAAGTCCCAAACGAATTCTAATACCTAATAAAAAAGGCTTGGTCTACAGTAAAGACATGAGTAGTAAAAACGCGATTGAGCAGTTCAAAAAGTTAGTTAGTCAAATCCCTGAGAACACAGAAACAACAGCTGTCACAACAGAAGTGATCCCAGACGACTTCCCAGTAATCGAGACAAGAGTGGGCTATGCCGACATACCTGGGCTGTCACCAGACGAGAACCGCGAGCTGAGTGGTGTGGTTAATCCAAGCGATAGTGTGTTGCGTGAATCAAGAGTAGGTAATGATGGTACGCTGCAAATACAAGCGGACCACTTTCAAGAAGTGATAAATAGAACGTCAGACGAACTAGATGGTGAAGACAATGAAAGCGTCGCCTTTGAATTGAGAGAGCGTGTTGTAGGGCTTGAAGAAGCTCGAGACAGAACCATTGAGCAGCGGCAAATAGAGGAGGTTAGAGAGCAACAAGAAGTCGACATTGACAGGTTGCAGAAATTCAAGGAATGGGCTAAAGAGAATATAGTTGGGTTGAGCGCTGTGGCAATTTCAGTGGCTGGAATTATAACAACTATTATCATCGCTGGGAGGTCTGCTGTTATGAGGGGCGCTATGGCTACAAAGTCATTCGCACAGGCTGTTAAGAACGCAATCACGAGAATGGGTCCATGGGCTGTTGGGTTGGCTAATTTAGTTTACAATATGTTGACGTTGGGTGCAAAGGGTCTCGCTTGGTTGGCTCAAAATCTGTGGGTACTCGCGGTGGTACTCGCGTGGTTTGCTTATGATTATTACAAGCTAAAACGGTAGCGATAAAACATATGTAAAGGTATATGAACGCCACGTCAGCAGAGTTGAGCCCTGGTTTTAGACGAGCGACCATGGGTGTCATAAAAGGGGTGAGAACGCAACACGTAATCACGTTGAACCCTAATAAAGTCAGTCCTGGCGAGGAGCTTTACATTGATATACCGAAGCTCAAGGTTAGTAGCTGTTTGGTGCCTGGATCGTTGGGTCTAGTGTTCGACTTTAAGAATGCAAACGCCAAAAGCTGGTTCTTGAACAATGTTAGCAAGTTGTTGGTTGAGAAACTTGTTGTGAGACTAGCTGGGGAAACTGTGTACGACAACAATGGGGAAAATTACACTGGTGTCTATCGCGACCTTTGGGAAAGTGTTACTGCGCGAGACCAAATGATTGACTATGGTATTGGTGGTGAGAACTTGAGAAAGCTAGTTTCTAAGGATGACAGTGGTGCGACAAGTGCATGGGAACGCCGCTAAAGTTAGTGACGCGTTGATGTTTGGTGTGATTGGGACGAAGCAGCGGATTAAGCTTGGTAAAATCATGAATGACCATGGATTGTACGCTCCTTTTAGCATGAACAACAACTTGCAGTATGTGATCACACTTCCGAAGGCCACAGACATTATGGTGGCGCAATCCGGTAGCGCTGTGGGTGGGTACACTCTGGAGAACCTCGAGCTTGAGTACGAGACGATCGATAATCAGGAGCTCGCTGACGAAATAGCGTCGGGTTACGCAAGTGGTCGTAGTTTGTCATATGAGCACATCACGTTGATGAAAATCACCGAATGGGACAAAGGCACAACCATCGTGAATGAAAACATTAATCTTCCAAGAAAAAGCATGAAGGCAATCGTGTTGCTATTCACGAATAAGGTGCGAACAGACAGTGAGGAGTTTCTTTATCCAAATATTGGGAGTGTTAGAGTCACAATTGAAGGTGTGCCAAATAGTGTGTACTCACAAGGCATCCCAAAGTCGAAGTTCTATGCAGAAGCGAAACGATTGTTTGGGTTGGGTGAAGAACACGCTCAGTTCATGACCATACAGAAGTTTTATAAAGATGGCTTCGCGTTGGTCATTGACTTGAGGAGCGTTCAAGATAATCGCAATGTCGCCACTGGCAAGAACATTGTAAACACACAATCCGGTGTGCTTCTTGAGATCACTAAGAAAGCGACGACTGCAAATGTCATGTGTAGGGTGTTTGTGATAAGCGATGGGTTGGTCAACTTTATGAACAATGGGCTGCAATCAATCCAGTATTAAATCAAACGTGAGTTAATGGAGACTCCGTTTAATATGCTAATTGTTGGTATGACAGCTTGTGGTAAGACGCATTATTTGCTAGAAACACTGGAATCTGAGTATTGCGGCAAATTTGACTACATTGTGTTGATTTGCCCTACTTTCGAGTGGAACAAAGCGTATCAAGATTGGAAATATGTGCGCGACCCTGACGTGCTAGCGATAGACTGCACACAGGACAATGTCGACGCTGTTCTCAAGTGTGTAACAAATGTTTTTAAAGGCACTAACACTCTGATCGTGTTGGATGACTGTGCGAGCTCTCAAGATGTTAAGAATAGGACTAGTCAATTGGTCAACTTAGCTTTTAGTGCGCGACATTTTATGTTGAGCGTTATTGTCATCACACAACAACTGACGTCGATCGCAAAACCGTACAGAGAAAATATTAGTAAGCTCGTTTGCTTCTACTGCCCGAGTAGGAGTGATATGAAGGTCGTTATCGACGATTACCTTGGAAACATTAGCAGAGAAAAATCGTCGGCGATTGTGACCACATTAAAAAATAATAAGTACGCTAGACTCGAAATCTCACTGCGCTATCCGTACAGTCACGAAGTTGTTATTCCGCAATAAAATATGGGTATAAGTAATAGCGTGATGGTAAAACGCAAAAGTGAGGAAAATCCTACGATTGAGGAATTAGTTGAGGAGACTGATGACACCTCAACTGTGGAAGACAACGTTGACGTTAGGAGATCCGAACTTATTAGACTGTCCGGTGACGGTGTGGTAAGTCAGTCCGAAGCGTACATTAAAAAAGCGTCCGCAAAGGTTATCGATAAGATATGGCACCAATATGAGTTGAAGAGAATGGAGATCGCAAACGCTTTTCTCACCGACTTGCTAATCAGCAAATTCGCCAGCTTACTAGATGGGTTGAACGCCATTGAGAACCCTGACGAACTAAACGACGAGTTACAAAAAGACCCGTTACTAAAGAAAGACGTCGAGAGCATTGTCGCGATTGTGACGCCGTACGTGCCTTTCTTGGGCTTGTTGTCGGGAGGAATCACAACGTCGAAATATGTGTACGATCACCACTTTAGAAGTGCGACAAACGCTGAAAATAGTGAACAAACGGACTAATCTATTATTAACAGGTGGCAATAACCTAATTTGCATAACAGGTGGCAATTTTATCACGCGTGAGACACTTTTACGATACATAAATTTGTAAAAATGTTTAAACGACTATTTTTTAAATGTGATTTGACAAATTTGTGAAAATATTGAAACGGCGCTTTCTATTTTTAAATATGGTTTGACAAATTTGTGAAAATGTTGAGACGACTATTTTTTAAATGTGATTCGACAAATTTGTGAAAATGTTGAAACGACTATTTTTTAAAATATGGCTAAAGTAGCGTAAAGTTTAGCGAAAGTCGTGATTTTTTTAATATTTGGCATCAACTGAGTAGAAAACGTGGGAGGGGTGTTTAGATTGACTAACAATTACCATAATAGCACAGAGACTGACGCTGTGAGCTCACCAACGTCGATTATAAAACGCGAGTACCAAAACATTGCCGAATTGTGGCTCGACACAAATTTGGTGATGTTTTGGCGTTTATATCACGGTTGGCGTTGACTGGGCTCGCAGCCCCACTCACTATACTACTTCAACATAAACGATAAATTTTATAGTATAATCTAGGAATCGAGCTCGTTTGTTTACGAAGCTGGGAAGATGCTGGACTCATCTCTTAAATGACGTCACAAGCTAGTTTCCAGACTCCAGAATTGGCAGAAATACGTTTTCGGATTTTAATCGGAATTTGCTTACATTTCTTAATTTGGATGCATTTTGCATCACGAAAAGTCCAAATCAAAAACTGTAAAATAACTTGTCAGCTATTTTTTGATCCTCTATACAGATAACTAAAAAACGAAAGGGCTGTATAGGCACTTTAATATCTCAAGAGTGAAGTGCGATATGGAAAAGTTGCAAATGGTCAGTCTTTATAGTTTCAAAAGTTCTTTCAAACAAAAGAGTTAGTTTACAACTGAATTTTTCATTGCATATAGGCACTTTAATATATTCCATCTAATGTTTTCAAAGACGAACCGGTGCTGTGTTCAACTGAAAGAGCCAACGTTGATACCACAGCGCTAGTTCAATTTTACTGTACCTGCTTAAGACCCATTTTACCACGATAGTCTGTCGATCTACTTATACACGATTCCTGGAAAGAGTTGAGAAAAGGGTCGTATCATATTGGCGGTTACGAAACTCCCCATAGTCATGCCCACAGGCTTATTGTACTTTGCGAAACAAAACGGTACTTCTCGAAATGGTACTTTGCGACACGGTACTTTGCCACTCTCCTCCGCAGAGGCTTCTTGCGCTTTTTTTAGAGTTCGGGCAAATAGTTCCGCATCCCCATTCTCTCCACGCGTCCCCAAAACACCCTGTGAGCCTAATACAAGCGAATAGCCCACCTATAGTATATTACATTATTACTACAAATAAAAGCGCAAGAAGCCTCTGCGGCGGAGAGTGGTACTTTGCGAAATGGTATACTTTGCGAAACAGCAGTTTCCTGTGAGGGTTTTACTGCGAGCCGGCTGTGTGAAAGCATAATTTAATATGTCAAAGTATAATATATATATAACAAATTATTTTCAGGAAATATTTTTACCAAAATTAAAATATATAATTGCTGGTTTTTGGTCTGTTGGTTTATTGTGCGAGATTTTTTTTCGGTATTTTCTTGGAACAATTTCCTCAAAAATAAAATAGGTCGTGCCAAAGTTTGGTGTAAACACTTTCTATAACCAAAGAAAACTCCAATTGCGATCGTATAAATATCTGTCAGTTAAATTTCTGTTTCCCACGCTTGGTACCGGACTATTTAATATTTACCATTTCGCAAAGTACCATTTCAGTTAACCATAACCAACAATACTGGAACAGTAAACAAGCTCAATATTGCTGTTTTGTTGTATTGATGTCTATTTTTATTATATTTGAATTAATGTGGCTCGATACAGTAAACACCCGCTATGAAGAACCTTCCACCTATAAGAACCTCAGGCTGAAATTAGGGATTTTGTGCCCCTCTCAATAAGAACCTGTTTGAGCCTCACAAAATCAATTTATAATTCCACTGTAGCAAAGTCCTAAAAGTTTTTAGATATAATCTACACTGTGGAAGTGGGAACACCAACAGCATGTCAGTCATGTAACAGTGTACTGCTATGAGCTGTAGCAGTAATAGAACTGTTCAGTGTTAAGGAAGATGTACCTTAATATTGTTATATACTAGTCTTATACTCTTATCATCTACAAAGACAACTGAAAGTACTGCCTAGTTAATTTCATCCATATCATCTCATTGACATAAGTGTTTATCAGTTTCTGAATTGTGGCTTTATGGTTTATTGAGTTGTCTTTCTCCAGTTTTTTGCATGGTAAAATAATTACAAACCAATTTATAAGAACCGAACACACTAATTTTTTGTTAGATATCAAATATATAAGAACCTATCCCAGGCTGGTTTGAAAAAATGTAGGTTCTTCATAGTGGGTGTTTAGTGTTTACTGTAGTCAAAATGGAGTCCTTTTGAGAGCACGATTTATCATACTACAAATTTTATATAGTCATATTTTTTATATATGTAGTTAACATGGTCCAATAGCATTAACAATGAAAAATATTTGGGTCCATATCTTTAATTGCTTAGCAGTCACACTCTTTTCCCCGAACGCAACATTTTTAAAGGCACGAAACTGTAGGACGCGCGAATAGTGATTTCTCCAAACAGGTAAGTGCTAAGGGTCTGAAATTTTATATGTGGTACATGCAATACCAGAGCTGTGCAATGACGAATTATTTTACAGATATGTCACTGCCTTCATATATTTTAGCCTTTCCTAAAAATAAGGGAGAATTACATCTCTTCCAAAGGCCCTAGATATTTTTTGGAGCAGTCTAACAACAAATCAATTCGTCATTGCACAGTTACAGTATGTATGAACGCACAGTGAAAATTTCATTTCAGAAAATTTCAAATATTTTTGATAATATCACAAAAATAGCATCTTGTGGCCTTCAAATTTCAGAATTTGAGGAAAAACACTTTAAGGTGGCTTGATAGTCTAAATCATGAAAAATGTAATGTTTGTAATGCAGATCTGAGCTTCATTGTGGTTCATTGCATAGCTGTAGTGGTGGTCTTGTTTACTGAAAAGTTTTATACCCTCAACGTTTACCTGAGTGGAGAAATCGTGTTTCCAATAAATCCAGAAAACTAATTTGCATAAAATCTGCCGCTTATCATAAACACAATTTCTCTAGATATACAAATGCTACAAGTGTGAAATGTTTCAACAATCAAGACCACCGCTAGAGCTATGCAATGAACCAAAAAAAAAAATGCAATTTCTCATTATTTAGACTATCCAGCCACTTAAAGGACATTGGCAACAAAAATTAAGTTTGTCTAATATGAAAGAACTCGTAAAATGATAGAGTAACACCTTTTACAACTTCTCCGTATTTTACTTCGTTTTTGAGATATTTCAGTTTGTTTAATTATTTTGTAAAATTTTCACTCATTAAAATATTAGTTCCATCTTCAAGTTTGTTGCACAAATTTATTTGAAAATGTGCGTATAATAACACCTCATGATAATGAACGTTGTAAACTTATCAATCACTGAGATATATAAGACATTTTTTAATGAGTGAAAATTCTCTACCCAACACCTGACGTTAGAGACCATCTCATTTACATATCAAACAAAAGTAAAATACGGAAAAGTTGTAAAAGGTGTTATTCTATCATTTTACGAGTTCTTTCATATTAGACAAACTTAATTTTTGTTGCCAATGTCCTTTAACACATATTTAATACGTCTTAGAAAACTGTCAAAAACAAATTATCCGGTTGAGATTATCCACTAGCCGCGGGCCCGCGGTAATTTTTATATTAATAATTTTTTTAATTAATAATAATTTTAATTAATTTTTTTTTATTAATAATTTTTTTAATTAATAATTATTTTAATAATTTTTGGGCCCGCGGTAATTGGCCAACGCTATTGCGGTAACCCTGCCATTTTGATTATTATTATTATTTTTTAGCGTACTGTCCAATTTGTTTGTAATAGTTTGTGAAAATGTGTTCTATTATTTAATATGGCGAAGCTAATAAATTCAAATTCAAATTAAATCCGGTGCACCCCAAGAAGAGACTGGGTTGGTTAGCTAGGCGATTTCAGCAAAGGAATGGCATCGCATTGTTTGTAAACTCCAGTTGGTTTGTACACGTGATCACTATAACCAAAAGCTTGAGGACCGACAACATCCAATGATTTACCTTCAGTCAAGAGAGGCGAACATGGAAGCACAATGACCAGAGACACGTAAACCATAACGTACGTCCTCAGTTGGAATGGCCTCCCCAGATTCGGTATCAATAAGAGAAATGAGATCGGGAGTTGATGCCAAAAGTTGTCTTGTGCCGCCAGCATGAACGTTTTCTGCAAGTAGGTTTTCATTTTGAAATGAGACAACAAGAGAAGATCCCGAAAACTCTAGCAACCCGGCCACCTGCACATGACCTCTATCAAAGCCATCTTCAGTTTCTCTTTTCACGTCAATAACCTAATTTGAAATAGGAATTAAATAAAAAATAAACAATCATCGTTAATCAACAATCATCGTTAACACCACCATCATCGCTGATCACCATCATTGCTAATC
Source organism: Chrysogorgia sp. JL179-B06 (assembly GCA_035772405.1). NCBI lineage: Eukaryota > Metazoa > Cnidaria > Anthozoa > Scleralcyonacea > Chrysogorgiidae > Chrysogorgia > Chrysogorgia sp. JL179-B06. The sequence continues at coordinate 274,588 of JAYKKM010000257.1, forward strand.
ACCATCATCACCGTCACCACAGCCATTGTCGGTCGTTCTGAAAACCAATTTTTGTGATGGAATGCACCCTCATTAAAGATTATTGTTATTATATACCACCAACACCATAACTAACGACACCACAGGCATCAAGTGAGTTCCAGACGTCAAACATGTATCAGCCGCAATCGTTTACAACCAATATACATAATACCATTACCTTTCCAGACGTGAGCAGTTTGCCATTTCCCACGTCCAATACAGCTTTGACAGGGCATCGTTTTTCTTTCTGTGCCATTTTGACAGCATAACCCAGGTGCCAAGCACGACTCATGGAAAACTTCACACATGTTTGGGATAGCTGTTGAGCAGTCATTGGTGCCATTGCAATTCCAGCAGCACAACTGCAACAAAAGGAAACATCCCATTATAAGATCACAAAGCACAAAATGTCCGTACGTAAAAAAACATACTGTAGTCTGTACTCAATTTTGTTCCGCCATTCTCGATTTTTGATCTGCCATACAGTACATACACTTTTCTTAAATCATGAAAGTCATGAAAGAAATGAAAGTCTGTGCCATCCTTCCCATCTCAGCTGTTGTGGTCTGGTGGTTACCACACATGTCTATGAGCTGGGAGACACAGATTCAAATCCTGGGTGGGACCACCACTCAGGGTCTTAAAAATAATTGAGGAGGAAGTGATTTTCAATAACACCAGCAAATGGTACGACATTCGGATCTTCAAGGACGACGACCTTAAATCGTAGACCCTCGGTGATAAACGTAATAAACATAGCCGCTAATGGAAAGAGAAAAGAAACTCTGCCATCTGAGTTCTGGTAGCTCAATAGTTAGCCTACGTCATAGTCTGTGAAATTTGAAAAACACAGACTATGAACCAGCGCCGTTAATCGTGTTCTGTGACGTAGCTACTATACGGAATTTAAATAGTAGACCATGATTGGTCGCTTAGAAAATTTGGTTAATACGTGATATTCAATTGGTTAAGAACTACTTCCGTTTTCAATGTTCGTGTTGTTTACCACAAAGACAGTTTCTCAGCCGCCTCAACGTTTCCTTGTAAACGAGACTATTAAAGAGTTTGTTAATACTTTCAAAGGATGACTGTTTATAGTCGGCATAATTTTGGTTCAAGGATGATCAAACAGTCGAAGAGATGCGGGAATCGAATTAATCATACGATATTTCCAGGTAGCCGTCGAGTGCCGATTCTCGTTATACTGTTTCGTTTTAGCTTTTCAACTTGTCCTATTTGTCTATTAGAACTAAGTTTGCTCTTCATATGATTTCTTAAACTTTTAGTGAATACTCGTTAGTTGCTATATAAGCATAGACTTGCTCCAAGTCTGCCTCTTGATTGTTTCGGGTTTGTTTAAAGACGGGTTTGCTTCGAGAATACGGGTTTGCTTCGAGAATATACGGGTTTGTTTCGAGACCGGTTCTTTTCAAAACCTTGAAACAAACCCGTCTTTGAAACCAAACCACTCTCGAAATAAACCCGTCTTCTCGAAACAAACCCGTCTTAAAAATAAACCCGAAACAATCAAGAGGCAGACTTGGAGCAAGTCTATATACCATAAGGCATAAACACAATCTATAAGCATTGCGAATAATCGGCATAAATTACAGAACACACAATTTGGCTCTGATGCACAGACGCTATTTAGCGCCGCCTTTTTGCGCCCGCGAGCGTCTGTACGCAGGCTACTCAATAGTTAGAACGTCTAACAGGAGATCAGAAGGTTGCGGGTTCAATTCCCGCCTGCGGCTCAGAAACATTTTTTGAGTTTGCGTTAAAGCTTGAGTAGCAAACAATTTACTATATTATCTTCTAAGTGCTCCTAACACTAATTCATTTTATACCCCATTTTTGTGACCACCACCTCCCTCAAATGATTCTCCAAAGCTTTAGCAGTCGTTGCGTCGGTCACAACTTCGCTAGAACCACGGGAACAAACGATAGCACAGGGACACAAGGACAGACCAAGGATAGAGGGGATGAACATCTGCAGCTCCGGAAAAGCTCGTCCCATTCCATCACAATCAACCACAGGCAATCCTAGTTCGGCTCCAAGTGTTAAAGGCACGATGGAATTGGATCCTCCAATTTCTAAACTCATTGTGGCAACAATTCGTTTCTCGTCCGGAATCTGAATAACAATAAAACAAGTCATCGTTTTGGCTTGCAAAAGCGGACAAAAACACTTGCTTCTCACTACAAGACAAGACAAGAACACGAGTACAAGATAAAAACAAGTGTACAAGACAAGAACAAGAGTACAGGACAGAACAAGAGTACAAGATAAGAACAAGAGTACAAGACAAAAACAAGAGTACAAGACAAGAACAAGAATACAAGATAAGAACAAGAGTATAAGACAAGAACAAGAATACAAGATAAGAACAAGAGTACAAGACAAGAACAAGAGTACAAGACAAGAACAAGAATACAAGATAAGAACAAGAGTACAAGACAAAAACAAGAGTAGAAGAACAAGAACAAGAGTACAAGACAAGAACAAGAGCACAAGACAAGAACAAGAGTACAAGACAAGAACAAGAGTACAAGACAAGAACAAGAGTACAAGACAAGAACAAGAGTACAAGACAAGAACAAGAGTACAAGACAAGAACAAGAATACAAGATAAGAACAAGAGTACAAGACAAAAACAAGAGTAGAAGAACAAGAACAAGAGTACAAGACAAGAACAAGAGTACAAGACAAGAACAAGAGCACAAGACAAGAACAAGAGTACAAGACAAGAACAAGAGTACAAGACAAGAACAAGAGTACAAGACAAGAACAAGAGTACAAGACAAGAACAAGAATACAAGATAAGAACAAGAGTACAAGACAAGAACAAGAGTACAAGACAAGAACAAGAGTACAAGACAAAAACAAGAGTACAGGACAGAACAAGAGAACAAGACAAGAGTGGACGACTTACTGGCAAGTCTATTAAGCTCCCTACTGTAGACAAACTTCGGTAGCAAACGTTGCCTAATTCACAATTACCTTCAGACACAATTATACACTTACATTGTCTAACTCTATCTCGAAATGCTTCACATATTTCACTCCATGTTGGGACTCTCCAAGTTCAATTTTCTTAGGATCACAGACCAGCAACTTTTGGACACTTTCCAAAGCACACCGACATTCATTACCGGAAAAAAGCTTTTCAAGGAGTACCGATGGCGCACCCATGAATCCGACACCTAAAACAAGACCATTCTTTGGCACGCTAAAGAAAGAATGGAATAATTGGAAAATTTGTTTAGGATTGGGGTGAAATTATGGGGACGTTGTTACAAAACAGCAGGGACCCCTAAAGTGCATATTAAACCGCGATTTTTTCTGGTTCAAATGAAGGAAAACAGTATAGGTTTTTTGCAGTTTATCTGATCGAGAAAAATGAAAAGTAAAGATTCGACAAGCTCCCAAAGTCAGGGCCGGATTTAGATATGCGGAGGCCCTGGGCAGCCTTCAGTAGTGGAGGCCCCCCTCAAACTTACAATACTAAAATGATGACAAAACATATTTACAGTCACTCATAAAGGTTTTTTTCAAGTACAAATAATCTGAATAAAAATGTACATGTATAAACATCATGATCAATCTACATAAGAATCTGGTTCCTATGTTTCAAGTGTAAAGAATCTGAATAAGCTAACAGTAGATCTATAAACTGTATATACTATACCATTCATGTAGGCACTCACAAATACATTTTTCCTTACAATTTTTTCCCATGAAACATGTGGAGGCGCCCCTGCTTGTGGAGGCCCCTGGGCAACTGCCCAGTCTTGCCCAAAGTTGGGAATTTTGATTTCGTGACCGGTAGTACGGAGTCTGGGACCGAGCGTTGTTTGCTTTGTCATTTGTGTTTATAAATGCTGTTATTTCAAAGGGGCTAGCAAACGAACTGCCATTCATATTGCTGGGTAGCTAAAGGCACACAAATCCTTTGTTTTATGTTTATTTAAGTTGTTTAATATTTAAACAACATTAAACACAAACACTGCTGTTGGACAACGGCTTCATTATACAGTAAATACAATGTGTTCATGAGTAACGTGAAAGCGCACAAACTGAAAAAAAACACACAAAACAATGACTTTTGCCGGGTATTGCCATTGACTATGATGATTTTAAGAACGAAGAATACCGCTTTGTATTTAGAAATGGGGTTGGTGGTTTTAAGAACGAGGAATAGTTTGTTTATCAATGGCGATTGTTATTTTGAAGAGCAGGGAAAAATTTAAAGTTTTGTGAAATGGAGACTGCGTATAGCTGCAAGGGTTCAAAATAGCAGCCGGCTGTCGGCTGTAGCCGGCATTTTCACGACGCTAACAAAAATTAACTTTCCGAATTGACATAAAATGTCGCACTAAATTAATTTTGAATTTGTTGAAAAAGACCGTTGCATTTTCTATTATTGCTGCCAATCTTCTATCTTGTAAACCGTATTAAATGTGGAGAATCGAGATTCGCGATTTCAGCGGAGCCTGCAGTCAGGTATTTGGCGCATGTTCTGTTCTTGTTGATGTTTATGTTGGACTGATTTTGGACTGATGACCATGCAAATGAGGAAACACGCACAGTTTGTACAATAATAAAACACCTTTTTTCTTTTAAAAGCTATTTTTCTGCTAGAAATGGCATTATATAACTAAAACGTTTCTTGGGTGGGCTCATGGCATTTCTGTGGTCTCCCGTAGCAGGCATTCGCAAACAGCACGTACCAGCCTTCAAAAATATCTAAGCCTTAGCAGCGTACAAAACAGCCTACAAAAATATCTAATTCCAAAATATTTATTTTGAACCCTGAGCTGTTATTATTTTTGGGAAATATTATACGATATATTGCAATTCCTAGTACATCTATTCAACTCTCAGACGATAAGCTCTTTTCTGTCAAGACAAGGCTTTATAAAACCTATCGAAAGCATATCTGGCGCGAAATACATGCAGGAACAAATGTTCAACTCCTTTGTGGGTTCCAGCTTTGCTCTTTTAGATTTGACGAAATTGTTTTCTTCGTTTCTTCTCCTCAGTTCTTTCGTCGTTAGCAAATAGGATTTTGTGAAGTGTTATACAGACCTTTCAGCGCTAGGTATATTGGAACAACCAGCTATAACGCATTGAAAAAGCATCTTTGTTTACTACAATATGTTTCAATGTGGTTCTGAAATCTGCGTGATTATACATTGAGGTAATGACTCAAAAGATCCTTCACATTTTAATTTTAATAACTTTGCCATATACATTACAAACATAAATACAGACATTAAGACAATAGGCTGGGTAACCGCAACAGCTAGTGCCAATTACTGCAGCATGCGGCCCCAAAACAAGTACGATATAACAGTCACTTTAAAGATACATAGCGATATACAACACACATTAAAATACAACAAATTCACTACGATATATACTAAAAACAACACGATGGTGGGTTCGTAAGGCTTCGAGCTGTATTACATGTTAAGCATATGCTTTTCCATGTTCCTGAGTCGTCTATGTCATATGTGTTGTTAAGTGCGTTAATGTAGTAGTTGAATAGTAACTTGCTGAAGTTTGAGAGTGTGATGTTTTTTGTTGTAATAGTTTTTGGTAGTATGTTCCATGTTCTTGTTGTCCGAATTGTGTATGATTTTTGGTATGTCGAAGTATTAGATTTTTTGGTTTGATATTTGTCGCAGTCAGGGTTGGATGATCTTGTTTTTTTTGTGAAGTTGAGGAGTTGGTAGGGTGGTCTTGTTGAGGATGTTGATGCCGTGGTTAGTTTTGTAGAAAAATACAATGTCTAGGTATTCATGCCAGTACGTTAAAGGAAGGAGTTTAGTCGTAAGTAGTCGTTCTTTGTATTTACTAATGTCACAAAGGAAGGGTATAGATCCAGAATGAATTTCGAAGTCCGTCGTTGAACATGTTCAATTCTATATATTAGTTATACTGACTGCGGAGCCCATATTTGAGATGCATAACACAGCTGCGAACGGACTAGAGAAATTTATAAATTAAATAAAATTAAATAGAGAAATTTTCTAGAACTTCTAACCCCAATCTCAATCCTAATTCTAACTCAACCTTGATCCTAACCTTAAACCTAGCCCTAACCGTAGCTAACCCTAACCTAACTAAAAATAAAGACCAAACAAAAACAGAAAGGTCCTTTTGAGTCATCCCTTTTAGCCATCCCCGTACATAGACGTCATAACACAACTAGTACTCAGACCCTGTGCTACCGGTCATAATTTTTGCAACAATAAAAATTCGAATTTTTTGACATGTTCGGCAAGCGATAACAAAATGAGTTTTTCTTCAAACAATATATAATGTTTTTATGCAACGTTGATTCACGTACCAATTAGAATCTATATATAGACGGTTAATAATCTTCACTGAAAATGTTTGCATAGATTTGAACAGCGGATTGGAATCCAGAAGATCCGCGTTCAAAGATGCTCCATGCAGGTCAACAATTTTCCGTCGACTCAGTGGTGTAAGTTAATCATGTAGGAAACAGAAATAGATTGGACGCTAAGTGAACTGTCGTGGTCCAGATTATCCAGAAGTCGTAGGCTCAATTTCCATGCGCAATACCATATACTGTAGTTGCAATTTCGCAACTAGCAACAGAATACGTCCGAACACCGCGGATGTAGTAAAAGACGGAACACCGGAACATCTGAGCTTGACAACATGGCCGAAGGCTACAGTTGGTAAGTATTATTTATGCAAACAAATCCTAAAGAATCCTGGATAATTTGATCCATCCGTTTTATTAAAACTATTTTACTGTTATACTTGAGACAGTCCTCTTGTTATCTTTCCAGGTAAATACAATTTTTATGATTATTTGACGCGCATTTCTGGCTTTTTGCTTGTTGTAAAAAATTCGCAATTGTATGTGTTGTTAAAGATACTAGAACATGTTCATCTTTGTTTATTTGTAGTTGTGATTCATCCACTGACGAAGCTGACAAAAAATTCGAGGCCCTGGCTTCAAGAAACTGCTTGTACATAAGTGTAAACGGTCTGCAAACAAAACCATAGGCGTACCAGGACATCGAATTTTTTGTCAGCTTCGTCAGTGGATGAATCACAACTAGAAATAAACAAAGAATATGTTCTAGTATCTAGTAGTAGTTAAAACATGAGTGGCCGATGTTTATGGGCAGTTACAATGGCGAGCCGCAGGCGAGCCGTTGTAACTGCCCATAAACATCGACCGCGAATGTTTTAACGAACTTGTAAAATGAGTAGAATCCTATATAATACATACTTTGTTTGGAAGTTGTAGAAACGGTACAAACAAATTATTTTAACTCCGAAAAAGCTCAATTTGAGCAAGTTAACTTTAATAAAACATTGATGTTTTATTAATCAGCAAGTTAACTTTGATAAAACATTGATGTTTTATTAATCAATGTTTTATCCTGGGTTAAAGATGCTGATTAAATATTAATTTCTTTTGAATTTTCTTCATGAATTATTAATAGCCTGCGAAACAGGCGCTTTATTTTTTCGAGTTTTTTAGAGCTTTATTTATTTATTTTAGAGCTTTATAAAATCGGGAGGAGAAAAATAAAAAGGCGAAACAAATATGGGGGGGGGGGGGGATCGGGAGAGAAATAAAAGGCGAAAAAAAATTGGGGGAAAATGGGGAAGAGAAAATGGGGAAGAAAAATTATCCAGGATTCGTTAGGATTTGTTTACATAAATACCTTCGGCCATGTTGTCAAACTCAGATGTTCCGGTATTCCGGTGTTCCGTCTTTTGCAAGCCAGCAACTTACTTGTCTGGATGAATCACCCGAATTTTCTTCCCGGACTTCAGAACGCAAAGGGCCTCAACGCAGCCAAGGTAAGGACTACCCCCTCCACCGCAACCTAGGATACCAGCACCAGTAGCAATACATCTGACGTCAAATTCACTGACCAACCAGTCTCCTGTACATTTCTCAACGAAGGGTCGCAACTGCTTGACAGACTCGTGCTTCGCATCATGTTTCGTTTCCCCTTCAATCTGGCTTTGTTGATCTGCCGATATTTTAGTGTCAGAAAACACGGCAGTGCCGAGCCTGGTATCTTTGCTGTTTTTTGTTGAGCCAGAAAAAGGAGTCACAGTGTGTCCAGTTTCCTCAGTTAAAATCAAATCTCCAACAGCTTTCACTACGATTCGTGTTGCGTTGCCCTTAAGATACGACAGCTTGACGTCTGATTTCTCGACAACTGCTACCGTGTCCGGTTGGGCGCCATTTTGGATAGCTCTAGCACGAGCTAGTTCCTCCGCATCTCTTAGAGCTTCCTCGCGACTTGTGTCAGCCATGTTTACAACCTGGTCAACCGTGCCGCTAACTTGACTCAACGCTGCACCGACGGCATTGGCGACCTCAAAATGCTCTGGTTTTAGTACAACGGATGCCCCAGAAAGAGGTTCCTGTGCGTTGATAAGTGCACTGCCACCTCCAACAAGAATAACTGGTTGACTTTCAGCTCTAACCTGCAGGAAACAACATAAAAAAATAATATATTTCATAAGGACCTCCATAAAGGCTCTCGATAACATCATAAGGGCTTTCGCTGGAAACGGCAGCGTTTCATTCCTCTAGTTTAGCTTTCTAGTTTTGACACTTCATTCGGCCTACGCAACACTTTAGCTTTGTATACTTACAGTACATATACGTATTAAACTGTCCGGGGGGAGTACTTGTCTGAGGTTTTCGTACAGACTGAGCGACAAATGAGCGAAGTCTGTGCGAAAAAACCGAACGAAGATGCCTAAATCTCTTTTGTTTTCATTTAACTCAACTCAGAAATTTTCCCGCCAAAACTTACCAATGCGGAAAAAGCGGCCCTCGCAGTGTATGCTGGGAATTGGCTGCAACCTCTCACTGCCTAAATCTAAGGCTAATGTTACTCTCGAAATTTTTCTTTTACTTTATTTGTTTTTGCCTCTCTGGTTACTGAGTTTGTTAGCTTTCGAAAGATGCATTTAGAATTACTTTTATGGTCAAAGACGTTTATATAGTTGAGGAACTTTAGTGTAAAAATATAGACAACTCGCCTTCGTTTTCTATGAGCGATAGTCTACTCAGGCTTTGCCTTCGTTGACTATCAGAAAACGAGGGAGAATCGTCTATGGAAACTTTTACACACTACCCAGTGGCAGATCCAATGGGGTTTCCGCGGTGAAACTTTTTTCTATCAATCCTGCCTAATTGGGCTGGTTTTCAAGCCTGGTTGCGGGAAATATCGGGCGGTTGCGGGGGGGGGGGGGGGGGGGAGGTATTGCGGGTTTTTAGGCTGTAATTAATTTTCGTTTTTTCGGCCATGTGCATGCATTGTAAATGATTTGTGACAAAAATGTAAATGTGATCTCATACAAGTCAGTATAAGCAGGCTTAATATATAGCACTTAATTCCAGAATGACAATAAATTTTATTCATACATTTGTATGGGCTTGCGGGGATGGGTCTTCGGGGATTGGTAACAAAAATACAAATCGGCTTGAGAATGACATGCGAATTTTTCCACGGTGCGAATAATAAATGTTAAATGCTCTGTCTCCTGCAAAACTCCAAATTTCTCCTGAAGTCACCCTTTTTCTACTGCCAAGTGCTTAAACGTGCTGTCAAAACTGCTGTCAAAATGTAGAAAATGCAATAGCGTAGCGTCTGGCTGCCATTAATAGCACAAAATGCGGACAAACAAACCAAATTTGACTCACAAATGATTGAAAATGAGCTATTTTCTTTTGTTATGGCCGCAAGAATTATGGGTAGAAGCGGACAAACATGGATACTGACGTCATCTCGCCGCAGTGCTATTTCAGAAATCCAAGTAGATTATAAACAATTATTGGATGAGGCTTTTGTGATATCTGGAATAATCAAGGTTGATGTAAGTGTTATCAGCCGTAGCCGAAGGCTGATAACACTTCCCGAGACTTATCCAGATATCACAAAAACCTCATCCAATAATTGTTTTATTATATAATATATATTGTATTCATTATACATTGTTCTTATATGCATATATTGTTTTAAGGAAAGTGACAATTACGCACGGAACACAGTTTTTGTGTGTAAACAACGTCTGTGTCTTATTAAAGTAGACATTGCAGTTGTGAAACTCGTACTTTTTTGAGACTTGTGAGTGTGAGGACAAGTTGAAATATCTCATAAATATACTCTTCTTGCGAAAGAGTGATAATATGCTATCAGATTATTCACTAATCTGTAGGTTGCGCTGATTCCCATAACTAACTATACGCGCTTAGCCAATGAGAAGACAGGATACAATGTATAGAATATTATTCTATTAAGGGCCTGTTTATAAGGCCTAGGGTTACCCTAGGAATAGGGTTATCCTGGCGCCCGGGTGACCCTAGTGTAGTCATGTTTCTACGTTGCGTTTATAAGTAAACTAGGGTTACCCTACTAGTAGGGTCACCATATCACTTAGCTAGGGAAACCCTAGCACTAGGGATATGTTTTTGCCTTATAAACACAATCGATATAGGGACAACTCGGACACCCGGGTCAAGTTTTTAGGTATCAGGCCTCTTGATGCACTCGCAAGTCTCGCATATGTCAATGTCTGTCAAAAATCATGGCGTCCAAAGAAAGTGTTGGTCGAAAAAGACGTACGTATCATCGATCTGTGCCTTGACGCGAAATTTCTTCGACGAAGTAGACGAGATAGGGCAGAGTTGGAATGTATAGAGCCGCTTGAGTGTTAGCACGTGAGTGTTAGTTGTTTAACAGTTATAGACATGATTGAATAACAAAGAAGAATACCATCTAACTGAAGAGAAGTAAGCACAGGTAGTAGAGAGAATAAAATCGATAATACACCAATTTCTTTCTTTCCGCCATGTTTACACTCGAATTTCCCGCGTACACGCTTACTTCACCCTAGTCCTAGGGTTACCTAGCCCGATCATTTCCTTTTAAACGCAAGCTATCTTTTCACCCTAACCCTAACCCTAACCCTTATAAACAGGGCCTAACTATGTAAAAACACATAACTTTGTGAATACGTTGTTTTTTACATGTAGGTTAAGCTTTGTCAACGCGACTATCTCCCGTAAACGACCACTTACTCCTGACCCCGAGGTGGTCTGCAGGTATACATATTTCCTGTTCTATCCAAATCTAATTCTCATTTAACAAAACATATTATATGATCAGTTGAAGCTGCGGTTGCGCTGTTAACATATCAAACCCTACCTTCACTTGATCAATACCATCCTCTATAATTTCACGAACCAATGACAAAACCTTCTTCACTAGAAACCTCTCCAGACTGTCAACCTTACTGGGATCACCAATCTTGCAGACACCACCTGCCACAGCAATATCTGTAGTTGTGAGTGTTTGACCACCGTGTACCAGAGACTTTGTCACCAGTTCATAACCAACACTATCAGGGCCCACTGTGAACTTCACAAATATAATCAAAAGATGGAGATGGTTAAAGTGAATATTTAATTTTTTTTATTCGTAATATTTGGGTCTTCCTGAACAAAATCGTAATATATCTTGTCAGCCGAAAATTTCAACTTCATGGACTTTTTGCTGTTAAAGTTATCGGATGTGATTATATTTTACTATAAGAATAAGACTACTACTTGTGATTACTATCTATACCTTTTCCTCATTCTCATTCCTGACTATAGATCCTCCACCCAGTGCAATGCTTAAAACATCTGGCATACGGAAATTGGTTGTCACCCCACCACATTTCACCCTGGTGGATGCTTCTCTCGGGAAGCCGTGTTCTAACACACCTACATCAGTAGTCGTGCCACCAATATCAATCACAATGGCGTCTTTGTTGTCAGACAAGAATGCTGCCCCACGCATGCTGTTGGTCGGCCCAGAGGAAAATGTCAAAACAGGGAATTCGGAGCTTTTCTCCGCACTACATCACGAAGAAAACAGAAAATATTGAAAAGATAGGTCTGTATGGGTCAAGAAAGTATTTCTCACTAAAGTTAAGGTGATTCCTCAGTTTTGCATTGCGCACATTTACTGCGCACATCCAATAATCAGTGTTTTTATGGCCATTATGCACCCCTTTCAAAAAATCCCGACCATTTTAGGACAATTTAGTGCCAAATCTAGCAATGACCGCTTATGTACTGGTAGGGAAGAGTTATTAAGGGACTAAATCAATTTTTTGCCGAGAACGGTTACACACGTCTAGCTAGGGCTCCCTGTGCAAGTAGGTTTGTAAACTACTGGTAGGGAAGAGTTATTAAGGGACCAAATCAATTGTTTTCCGAGAACGGTTACACAACTCTAGCTAGGGCTCCCTGTGCAAGTAGGTTTGTGAACTACTTGATAATGCCGGCTCAAGGCCATAGTTCTTAAATAGGGTCGGTGACCATAATTTTTTCCTTAATAATTATTTTCTTCTACCACTTTTACGTGTTATAACAGAAACTTAGAGAAAAATCATTTCTACAACTTACAATATTTTACATTTTTGATGAATGTTTCTTCAAATAACATGTCAAAGAATATGGGAAACGACCATTCTTTATCATAATAAACCCTGTTAGCTGTTTCAGCAAATTTTCATTTCGGAAAGAATTACTGAGGAATTACCTTAAAGTGCCACTACGATGAAAATTCACCCTCGTCTTTTAGATTTTCTTTAGCATAGAATAGTATTTGAGGGTCGAAAGTGATCATCGATGTAAAAAAAACCTAAAAAATGGTATTTTGAAGTCAGTATTTTGAGCTCTGAAATCACTATTATTTAGGCCACCATTACTAAAAACGTGTTCCAAGTGAGCCCGCAATTTCAAAAGGTAATATTGTTTGTGACGTCTGATTCTCAATGCTACGCCTGAATTTCGTTCGAGGTTATTTGTTTTCTTGTTTTTTTCGAGAAGTAGATGAAATATATCCAGCCTTTCAGACGAAGAATTTGAAAAAACAACCTTGATTTACTTGAAGAATTAGCCACGTGGAGTCTTCGCGTTGAGAATCTGACGTCACTTCGTTACGCTGGTCAAGAACATGAACGATTAATGGCGGACATAACAACTCCAGATTCGGAGTAAGAAGTAAAATAATACTTGCCATCGTGGAATCGCAAAATGGTTTCGACCAAGTAATATTTAGTAGCTCTGCTTTATAAATACGTAAAAATATCGATAGGTAAAAATTTGATCGTAGTGGCACTTTAAGGCATGGCTCATTAAATTATATATTGTACCTTATTATTGTTCCATCATTTTGTGTGAAGAAAATAGGGCATTTTAACCCTGCAACTCCCACAGCCTTTGTGAACGCTGCAATGGACATTCTGCTCAGAGCCTTCAGGCTTTCATTTAAAATAGAGGAATTTTCTCTCTCAAGGAGTCCCATGTTGGCGACCTGGTGAGACAATGTAAAGCTTGCTTCGGGGTAGCAACTGTCCAAGATCTGACAAACAAATATTTCTTGGCTGGGACATAATGACGAAAAGACTCCAGAAACAACAATATGTTTTATCCCTAGTTACCAGAAAAACAGTTATAGTGTGTGCGGTGAAAAATTCAGTTAGAAATAAACTCTCTTAACCCTTTCGATCCCGGTCTAGACCGGGATCGAAAGGGTTAACTCATGATTGCGTCGGGTTTTTTTTATGTATCGCGGAAATTAAATCACGAAGATAATCTTAAATCAAGTGATCTTGTCTCCTGACGTGACAGGCAAAAAATCGCATTAACATGAAACCTTTTACTAAGATTAACAAAAACCAAGATCGCGCGTTTTTTACCTCCCCAAGAATGTCTCGCGCTATAACCTGAGGTCGCGTGAGATTATGGTCCCGCGCTCTAAAACAATTAGATTCCTGAAGTCTTATTTTCCTTTTTTATTTCTTCAGTATCTTACCTGTATCTATACCACCTACCTGTATCTACCTTTGTTCGTAAGAATGGAATATTGGCCCACCTGTATCTACCTTACCTACCCACCTACCTTACCTTACCTTACCTTACCTACCTACCCTACCTTACCTACCCTACCTTACTTGCTCTACCTTACCTACCCTACCTTACCTAACCTACAGTACCTTACCTTACCTACCCTACCCTACCATACCTACCCTACCCTACCTACCATATACCTTACCCACTCTACCTTACCTAACCTTACCTACCCTACCTTACCTACGCCTCGACTACAACAACAGTGTCGAGGGTACCTTACCTACCCTACCTTACCTACCTTACCTACCCTACCTTACCTACCCTACCTTACCTACCTTACCTACCCTACCTTACCTACCCTACCTTACCTTACCTACCTTACCTACCCTACCTTAACCTACCCAGCTACCTTACCTACCCAGCTACCTTACCTACCTACCCTACCTTACCTACTCTACCTTACCTACCCTACCTTACCTACTCTACCTTACCTTACCTACCCTACCTACCCTACCTACCTACCCAGCTACCTTACCTACCCAGCTACCTTACCTACTCTACCTTAGCTACCCTACCTTAGCTACCCTACCTTACCTACTCTACCTTACCTACTCTACCCTACCTTACCTACCCTACCTTACCTACCCTACCTTACCTACCCTACCTTACCTACTCTACCTTACCTACCCTACCTACCCTACCTTACCTACTCTACCCTACCTACCCTACCTTACCTACTCTACCTTACCTACTCTACCCTACCTTACCTACCCTACCTTACCTACTCTACCTTACCTACTCTACCTTACCTACTCTACCCTACCTTACCTACTCTACCTTACCTACTCTACCTTACCTACTCTACCTTACCTACTCTACCTTACCTACTCTACCTTACCTACTCTACCTTACCTACCCTACCTACCCTACCTTACCTACCCTACCTTACCTACTCTACCTTACCTACTCTACCTTACCTACTCTACCTTACCTACTCTACCCTACCTTAGCTACTCTACCTTACCTACTCTACCTTACCTACCCTACCTTACCTACCCTACCTTACCTACTCTACCTTACCTACCCTACCTTACCTACTCTACCCTACCTACCCTACCTTACCTACTCTACCTTACCTACTCTACCCTACCTTACCTACTCTACCTTACCTACTCTACCTTACCTACCCTACCTTACCTATTCTACCTTACCTACTCTACCTTACCTACTCTACCTTACCTACCCTATCTACCCTACCTTACCTACCCTACCTTACCTACCCTACCTTACCTACTCTACCTTACCTACCCTACCTTACCTACTCTACCTTACCTACCCTACCTTACCTACTCTACCCTACCTACCCTACCTTACCTACTCTACCTTACCTACCCTACCTTACCTACTCTACCTTACCTACCCTACCTTACCTACTCTACCTTACCTACCCTACCTTACCTACCCTACCTTACCTACTCTACCTTACCTACTCTACCCTACCTTACCTACCCTACCTTACCTACTCTACCTTACCTACCCTACCTTACCTACTCTACCTTACCTACTCTAACCTTACCTACCCTACCTTACCTACCCTACCTTACCTACCCTACCTTACCTACCCTACCTTACCTACCCTACCTACCCTACCTTACCTACTCTACCCTACCTTACCTACCCTACCTTACCTACTCCACCTTACCTACCCTACCTTACCCACCCTACCTTACCTACCCTACTTTACCTACTCTACCTTACCTACCCTACCTTACCTACCCTACCTACCCTACCTTACCTACTCTACCCTACCTACCCTACCTTACCTACCCTACCTTACCTACAGTACTCTACCCTACCTTACCTACCCTACCTTATCTACCCTACCTTACCTACTCTACCCTACCTACCCTACCTTACCTACTCTACCTTACCTACTCTACCCTACCTTACCTACCCTACCTTACCTACCCTACCTTACCTACTCTACCTTACCTACCCTACCTTACCTACCCTACCTTACCTACTCTACCTTACCTACCCTACCTTACCTACATTGTACCCTACCCTACCCAGCTACCTTACCGTACCCTACGTCCCTACTTTACCTACCCTACCTACCTATCTATCTAATACCGTGAAATCCAGCATAATCACTGCCTTTTGTGATGGACTTTTCAACATCCCAGGATATTATAAATCACCCCAGGGATATTAAAATTACGTCCCCTCCACAACCATCTGGAAAAGGGTGTATGCTGGTTACTGGTGGTACAATCACTAGAATCACCTAGAATGCACTAAGCATCTTCACATGAGATGGAGAGGCCAGCACTATTTGCTGAATCAGGTCAGCAATTTATGACAGTTTCCTTAGAATATAAAACGTGAAGTAGAGTGCATGCTCACATCACCATATAACTCTCTCCTACATTGATTGGTTTTATTCAACCTCCTCAATCATGAACTAAGATGGTTATGCATCTTGGTAAATAACCAACTTAGTTATACCTCAGATTATAACTAACCTACAGGTATACTTATTTGAAAGAACTCTATAACTCTTTAGAGGTGTGCAAACTCCGGTTTTTCAGCTCCGACCGCTTTACAGCTCTAATATCCGGCTCCGGCTTGCTGGGGATAAAGTTCAACCTGATATTATTCGCCTGAAATTTGTCCCCATGGTCTTCTCCCGGTGAAAGCCGTAAAACTGTCAAGCGACTCGACTCAAGCAAATGCAATGCTACAACTAGGAATGCCAGGAATGATGAAAATTTTATAGAACCAAATAAGTTATGCCACTACAAATTACAAATAATGAAATACAAGTGTAAATTGCCAATGGTTTTTGAAACTTCTTATAATTACATTTAATAAACGCTAAGCGACCGATGTTGCCTGCAGGAAGGAGTACGCAACACTTGTTTGAGATGATGTTCCTCATCAATGAAAAGATCGCTAAGTGACACAGCACGGTGGACAAGAAATATACGAGAGAGCTAGACGCGCGTCAAAGCAGGCCATTTGTTTTTGTGGCGATACCAATAATCCAATCATTCCTGAGTATTAACTTTGCCGTCTAACTTTGCTGAAATGGTTTGACTCAACAGACATGACTTCAGATCATATGCACATTCAGCAAATTCAGTGTTGCCATTATTTGTGAACAAAGCTTCGCCGAAATTGTCATATTTTTTGTCATTCCGATTTTCCAGCCAGAGCGAGAAGAAAACAACCCAACTCTGGCCTGTCTGCACAACAAATGCCGTAGCTCCGGCAGTGCTCCAACACTCAGCACTATAACTTTTCCAGACTGTTTTACCTATACTGTATTTTGTGTTGTAATAGTGTAAGTCAATTTACACGACTTATACAAAGAATCATAAAATGATGCGCAAAATCATAGACCGGATCTAATAGTCCTCTCTAGGTGTCAGGAAATGGGAAGATCAGTTTACAATCTCGTTCCCAGCTTATTGTTAATGAATCGATAAGGAATTGATGCATTCAACACATTTTATTCTAAAGCTTGTGCTAGTGGTGTAACAAAATATATATACAGTAGTATAATGTGCAAAAAGTATTTTAGATTTTAGATTTTACCAAATAGTAAACAAATAAGTTACATAAACCTAGTTAATAATAGCTCAAATATTTTGCTTGGGCTTCTAGCTATGGTTAACCAAAAGGTTGTTGCACCCCTCTCCCCCCCCCCCCCCTCCCCCCCCCCCCCCCCCCCCCCGCTGCCAAATTTGATGTTCACGCCATACCTTCACGTTTGAGTTGGGATACGACACGAAGTACTTCTTCCCTTCTCACAGATACAATCTCTTCGCCGTCAAACTCGTATCCTCCGTCAATGAAATGATACCCAGCGCAAATAACATTCTTCAAGTCGTTTGGAAAATCACAAAACGGCGGAAGGGCCCGAGACGTAGGGCCGCATAACCTCATCACAGCAACAGGAACTAAACCCTTTCGTTGTAAGACAGCGTTGAGAAAATGAGTCGTGCCAATGTTTACACGATCAACAAACACGGTTCTTTCGGTGAAGTTTTCAGACAGTTGGTTGAGGAGAGCGCGCAGTGCATTTTGAACACCGTGTGTTGCATCCGACGTTGTGGGGTGCTTGCATTTGGCAACGACTTCTCGATTGTAAACCGCGACTGCATCCGTGTTTGTGCCACCTACATCAACACCGATACACACTTTCATCTCTGCCATGCTGTTCGTCGGATAGAATGTACGCTGGATATATTTCTCCTTGCCAGCGCAAAATATTGTTGTCTCAACCAAACGTAAATTCTGGTTGTGAACCGCTGAATACAATTGCGGTTTGAAGGCTCACCCAGATAAACGTTACATCCATTCTCCGCAGTAAATACGTACCTAAAATGAACAGGTTTTGCGATTGGCTATATGGAACAAAAGTGGTTAGGTTAGATCCTAACATTGAATTCACGATTATCCTTGCTGAGCGATTTCAAAATTATGGATAGAGGTTGGGTGAGCACGCCATTCATCCCGGTCAGCGGCAAGCAATCGTCTTCTGGACGATCTTTTTTAGTATCCGCGATAGATGCCAATCCATCCTTAAAATGAGATGTAGCTCAATACGGATTGAG
Source organism: Chrysogorgia sp. JL179-B06 (assembly GCA_035772405.1). Lineage (NCBI taxonomy): Eukaryota > Metazoa > Cnidaria > Anthozoa > Scleralcyonacea > Chrysogorgiidae > Chrysogorgia > Chrysogorgia sp. JL179-B06. The sequence continues at coordinate 293,159 of JAYKKM010000257.1, forward strand.
TTCATTCCGGTTCTCATTCCGGATTGAGTTTCATTGAAATTTCATTGCGGTGTCATGTAAAGGCGGTACGAGATTTCATTCGGGAATAAAAAATACGACCTAGAGGACTGAAAAGAACAACACACAGTGCTTCCACTTTCAAGGAAATTTCCTTTTTGAAGGATATTTTGACCCCAAAAAGGAATTTTCAAGGAAGGAAAAAATTTAAGGAAATCTAAGGAAATTCAAGGAAATCTAAGGAAATATTGTAATCAGACAACTTTTGATAAATTCTTGCAGTTGTCACATCAATTTCAATAAATAAAGTAAACGTAGTCTATTAAAAAGTCATAAAATGCAACCTGCTGGTACTGCGGCCTGCGAACGCGAATATTTATATTACATGAAGTGCTAAAGCGACAAAAGCGTCTCGTCGACAGCGACGGCAGGCTCGGCTGAGTCGGCTCGTTCTTGTCATAAATATTCAAATCATCAAATGACAAATGAAAATTAAACTGTTCAAACATGTCTCCGCCTTCGAGGCTGTAAAGTGTGATTTGTGATTGTGAATTGTGAGACTGTGAAATATAGATGAAATATAGACATAGTATAGATTGCATAATTATACAATATAGTTAATCTGTTAATATCTGATATATATCATTTCTCTTCACTTTCGCTCTTTTAAAATTAACTAATTAAGTAAGTAGTTGGTCGGTCCAGTCTCCTACACGGACCTCAGTTGTAGGCCGCGCCTAAAAGTTGGACTGTAAACTAAAAGCTTTCTCAAGGAAATTTCAAGGAAATTTTCTTCCTTGGTCAAGGAAATCTAAGGAAATTTTGACACGAAAGCAAGGAATTTCAAAAATAAAAAGTGGAAGCACTGACAACACATGCGGCTAGAGACAGGAATTGCGCCGACGTCATATTGTTCAATAGCGGGTATGTTTTTTCAGCGATTTCTGCGGTTGTACACTTCAACATGTGCCCTAAATTGATAATTTGGCGAAGAGTAAACATAAAGAAAAGGGGGAAAGCATTACTAGCAACGATAACCGTTGCGGTCGCAAGTAAACAAGCATTTAATTCACCTTTAATTTATAACGTCGACAAAGAGCTATTTATATAATGTTATTGATCGCCATCTTGAAATTTCAGATTTCGCGCGATTTTCGATCCTGGGATAGAATTCCTGATGTAAACGCGGTTTGAATGAATGAAACTGAATCCGCATTCATGTAAACAGCCCTTAAGAGGAATATTACGGCTAAATTTCGCTAACTTTAACCTCGATTTTCTCACAAAATATGGATTCGTTTGAGAATCAAGTTTTAACACTCGTAATTGTTTTGGGGTACGTGATTACATGGACCGGGCTGGCCCAGCCCGCGTCTTATATAAATCGCATATTTTTTCAACATTTCGATTATATAGCAAGCGGGCTAGCCCTGGGATGAAATTGCGGGGGCGCCAAATTGTCTTCGTGGGGGCGCAAAACGGCAAAACCGAGGGGGGGGGGCAGTCCGCCACTGGTAGTGAATGTGAGTTACGTTACCTTTCCCGCAGTTTTACACTGTTGTTATGTCGATGGAATTATTTGTAAGTGATTGTCAATAAATCAAGTGTTCACTGTCGTAGCTTACTTGCGAATGCCTCTTAACAGAAAATAAGCTGTGACAAAACAACCACGAAATACAAAAACAATGTTTTTATGTTCCTTTTTAGTCTTATTTGATCACATCGTCAAATAAACAAACGAGTATCGCATACATCAAACAGTTTTCAGCCCGCTTTACCGAGATGAAACGATTACATGAGCGAAGACAATTTGGCGCCCCCACGAAGACACTTTGCACTTGGTCAGGCGCCCCTTTCATCCAATTTCCCGGTAACGTTCCTGCTACCAGTCCGCCCCTGTTCACTACTGCAGCAGTGTATATATTAATACATCCAAACATTGCCATTATATAGTGACTGCCGCATAGGCAGTACATATATCAATCGAACCAGTACATCATTGTAACCTTCGCTCTCCATTCGGTGGCTCAATGGTTAGAGCGTCTCACGGGCAATCAGAAGGTAATACAGGTTCGATTCCTGTCCGGGACTCAGAATCATTTTTCTGAGGATACGAGCTTGATGATCATCCATGTATCGTCTGTCTACTCCAAGCTCTCTCACATTCACTACAGCAGTGTATATATTAACACAATGGTAATTTACTAAAGTAATGGTTCTAACACGAGTAAGCGTTCTTTCTCTGATTTCTAAATACGGACTACAAGCCGGTTGAAAACTACGAGACGAAGCCGAGTTTTTTTACTATTTATACATGATGAGTTTTAAATTACTTTTACATGGAGCGGGCTAGCCAGGTAAGCCGGGATAAGTTTTGAGTTGACGTCGACGATTACAGCCCAAAATTCACAATTATCAAATAATATATTGACAAATAGCGTTTCATTTGCACAGAGTTACGTACGTTTTCCGCAGTTTTACATTGTTGTTATGTCGATGGAATTATTGTAAGTATATTGTCAATAAAAACAAGACGTGTTCACTGTCGTAGCTTACTTGCGAATGCCTCTTAACAGAAAATAAGCCGTGACAAAACAACCACGAAATACAAAAACAATGTTTTTATGTTCCATTTTAGTCTTATTTGATCACATCTTCAAATAAACAAACGAGTATCGGCATACATCAAACAGTTTTCAGCCCGCTTTACCGAGATGAAACGATTACATGAGCAATTTCATCCGGGTATAGCCCGCTTGCCATGTAATCGAAATGTTGAAAAAATATGCGATTTATATAAGACGCGGGCTAGCCCGGTTATCCGAGCTAGCCCGCGGCTAACCGAACCTGTAACCTTCTGATTGCCTGTGAGACGCTCTAACCATTGAGACGCTCTAACCATTGAGCCACCGAATGGAGAGTGAAGGTTACAATGATGCAGTACTGGTTCGATTGATATATATACTGCCTATGCGGCAGTCACTATATATCGGTAATATTTAGATGTGTTAATATATACACTGCAGTAGTGAATGATATATATGGGCGATCGTCAAGGTCGTATCCTCACTCTCCATCTGAGTCTCGGTGGCTCAATGGTTAGGGCGTTCTCACCGAAATTACCATTCCTAATAATTTTCGAAGCTCACCTAAACAAGACAAACTTAATTTTCATTTCGTAGGCATTGCGTTTAAGTGTAAATTAAACACCGATTATTTTGTAGCCGCTAGCCGTTCACGTGATGCAAGAGAAAAATTACTTCTCTGTTATCTCGCAGCCGTCTTAAATCCCAAAATAGAAACCTATAAGAAAGGTATATAATTACTTTCTGGATTACTTTCGTTTATATATCTGAGGAATGATCGTGGACTTGAGCTGACGACGGAAATAAAGCAACCTATATGGAAACAAATCTCGAAGTATATACATACGCGTTCCAGAGACGAAGCTAAAGTATTGACATTAGTATAAAAGGTATTATTAACTACAGTCTATAAATCATTTTAAAACAAACGATGTTTATATACAGCAGTGAACAATTAATATATATGTTAATGCTGAGCTTCGTTTGCCGCCAGAGAAAAGATTTTGGCAAGTGGAACATGCATGCGCCATTTTGAAATCTATTCGTAGGTTGAAGATCAGCAAAGCAGAAGGCCAGAAAACGTCTGCTATAGTAGCTAAGTTTTCAAATTTAGCTAATGGCTTAAACTTATCATTCGCATCCTCTATTTTGATGTAAAAGCAAGTGCTCAAGGGAATTATCGAAACAAAAAGACAATTTATATATGTTACTGGCTCAACTTCTGTTCCGTTGCCATTTTGCGAGTTTTTTATACATGTATTATTACTCGGTGGCTTTTCTGTATTTTTCCTGTCGACAAATTGTAATTATTGCATCGTCCCGATAGGCTTTGCGAAACTACGCGGTGTGCTCATTTTCATGCGCCATTCGTTCAAACTATCCAAAGAAATATGGTAAATTTGTGAGAAGATTCATGCACATAAGGAATGTTGCTGGCCGATTAAGTATCTTGATCATAAACACGCTCTACGATGTTTTTTTCTGCGGTAGACCTGCAAGCGATATTGGAGCACCCTGATGTGCACTCGGATCAAATCTGTGTTTACATGTTTTATTGAATCGATCAAACTTATGTTTAAATGTGTTACGTCGCCTGAATCAAATCAGCACTATAGATTTTGCCTACTGAAAGATCGTTTAATTGATTTGGCATTACGGGTTTGTGCCTTGTTGTTTACATGCACGGCAATCGCTTCAAGGGTCGTTCGATTTGTGTACCCTTTCAGGGTTCTTCCTGACTACATTGCTTTATAATGATTGCTTCTGAGAGTTTTGTACTTAACAAACACTTTATATGCACACGCTGTTCCGCAGGTTTTCTAGCCCGAGTGAACGCCTGAGCAGGCATCTTGTTCATATACAAAAACTTTCAGTGCTTCGGCAGAGCTAAAATCGAGATTGGGAAGTGTGTTCCGCTCGCCGGCGCCCCCCCCCCCCCCAATATTTTTAAAAGGGGGCCCGGAATAGCTTTCGAGCCCCCAAAAACATAATTGAATTTGAAAGAAAAATTGCAGCAAAAAATTTGAATTTGAAAGTAGAAGTATTTCAAATCGTATATTAATCAAATGTCTGTGTTCGAATAGTATGAATGTATATGATATTACCGACAAGTTCGAAAACAACATCTTCCTATTAATGTTCTGTTAAACTGTCATAGAAGTAATTAAACAAAAATAATCACAATATCTTTGCATGTTAACCCGAGTGTTTTACTAAACTAAAGTACTAATATTTCTCTAGTTTACACAGCCCTACTCTAGTAGGCTTTCTTTTTTAACTAAGCAGAAGGGCGGAAATCGCGGAATGATTGAGGCTAAAAGGTAGCCCGGTTGAAAACAAACCGAAACATTCAACAAACGAAAATTTTGCCTTGGGCTAATTAGTTTACCAAGCTTTCTACGCCCCCGACTCACGATTTATATCTCGAGAAGTGCTTTATATCTCAGGCCGTATGGGTTCTTATATATTTATAATCTTTGGCGCACTTTCTGATAATAATTTCTTGATATTATCTGATCAGCTAAATCTTCATCTTCATCTCCATTCGACATTTACCTCAGCTAATATGTATTATTATTTATTTAAAAAATTCCTGGTTTCTGATTGGCTAACAGCCAACTGTGAAATCGTCATATCAACTCAACAACCTCGTGTCCAGGCTCTTTACGCGGCGACAGCTTGCCAAATATGGTCAAGCGAGTCAATATGATAATTATTAACGCGTCAATATGACTTCGTTGTCATGGTTATGGCGACGACAATCATATCTTCTTTGTTGACCTCGCGCATTTCGTAATTCTTGACTGGCTAGCACGCAAGATATTTTTCATTTTTTAAATAAATAATAAAACAATTATTGAACTCGGTTTTCGCGTGATATGAAGAATTATCATGCCCTCAGTTTGCCGTTATCAACCTCAGCCTGCGGCTTCGGTTGATAACGGCAAACTTCGGGCATGATAATTCTTCATATCACGCTCAACCCGTTCAATAATTGCTGAATAGATAAACACCTTGAGCGAGGGATGTATGCGGCATACAGCCCCGAGGACGCGTAGCGTCCGAGGGCTGTATATCGCATACATCCCGACGTTCGAGGTGTTTATCTGACTTATTATATTGAGGAGGTTTCGAACAAAGTTTTGTCGATTTTGACCACCTTGGACAAAGATTTTCTTAGTTTTTTCTTTGTTTCTTATCTTATTAGTATTCATAGGGATGTATGGCGCATACATCCCGCGGTACATCAAAGAAAACCGACTCAATGTATAATAATAATAGATGTATTTACCTTCTTTCAATAAAGCTTATTAGTATTAGTATTAGTTATGGCGCATACATCCCGCGGTACATCAAAGGAAACCGACTCAATGTAATAATAATGGTCTAGTAATATTCACAGGAAGTGATTCAACAGTGAAAAACGAACAGAGTTTAGGGGGAATTGAGCAATTTTTTCTAAACAGGTTCATGGTTTAGAGCTCAGAGCTGCATGCGTAAACTCTATTATAATTCGTATTTCAGTGTTGAATCACTGTGCAATGTGTTTGCGTGTCCCCAGCTGGAGAAAATGGCATGACGTCGAAACTTCAGTTGATCAGATAATATAAAAGTGCCAAAGATTATAAATATGTAAAAGCCCAAACACGAATCCTACATTTAAAACAAAGAGCGATCGCATAAATAGAAGATAAGCTACTCAGGCTCTGGCAAAACATCTGTTCAATTCCTCAGAAAATATTTCTTACGGCACAGGGGTCGAATATGTAACCTTTTGATTGCCGGTGAGACGTTCTAACAATTGAATTATATATGTGTACTGCCTATGCACCAGTATCGCACCGTCTAAACGGATTGAACCCGTAAGTCTAAATTTAGACCAGCGGGTTGAAGCCGGCTCAGAAGATCTTCTAAGTCTTCTGTCTAGTCCTATACATGCTCAATAATCTCTCTCGTGGACCCCAAGTATGGGAGCCATGAGGGTGGGGCATAGGTCGGCACATAGTTAATATAACCCACATTATATTAACTATGGTCGGCTAGTGTCTTAAAAGTTGTTAGGCGTGTTGTTAGGCGTGGGGTTAGGGTTAAAAAACTAATTAGGCGGGGAGTTAGGGTTAGGACACTTGTTGTTTTGGGGACTACTTCCGTAAAGTACTCCCAGAAGGCTTAGAAGATCTTCTGAGCCGGCTTCCGATCCGCTGGTCTAAATTTAGACTTACGGGTTCACAACCTGGCAGTCACTTTAGTGATGATTGAGTCGGTTTTCTTTGATGTACCGCGGGCTTTATCTAGCATAAAGACCATGAATACTAATTAGATAAGAAATGAAGGAAAAAACTGGGGAAATCTTTGTCCAAGGTGGATAAAATGGACAAAACGTTGTCGTTGTTGGAAAACCTCCTCGATCATAAACTAAATCAGATAGATCCCTCGAATGTCGGGCTTTAGGCTATATAAAGCCCTCGGACGCTGCGCGTCCTCGGGGCTTTATATAGCGTAAAGCCCTCCTTCTCGGGATCTAATGTACCGCGGGATGTATGCGCCATACATCCCTATGAATACTAATAAGATAAGAAACAAAGAAAAACTACCAAAATCTTTGTCCAAAGTGGACAAAATCGACAAAACTTTGTTGGAAACCTCCTCAATGTAATAATAAGTCAGATAAACACCTCGAACGTCGGGATGTATGCGATATACAGACCTCGGACGCACATCGCTCGTTCTCGGTGTTTATCTATTGGCTAATTACAAATCAAATATCTAAAAAGGTTGGTGTACTACCGCAATAGCGTGAAAATAGTCTAACGTTTCGAGCGAAGGTCCTTCATCAGAGAGTGAAACGTGAAGTGAAATAATAACTGAGTGAAACGTTTCAATTTCTGACGAAGGGCCTACGCTCGAAACGTTAGACAACTTACACACTATTTCGGCAGTACACCAACCTTTTTAGATATTTGATTTATATTTATACACTGCCTACGTAACACAACTCATTTTATTGCGTTCGACGAAGGAGAACGCATTCTAATCTTGCATGTCATGGGTTACCTGTGCTTTACAGCTAAAAGAAATCAAGATAAAAACTTTACCCTTTTTGACTAAATTACCGTTTTGGAATAAATTATGGCATTAGTATGAAAGAGTATGAAATCCTTCGAGTTTTGTGGGTACGAGGTTGGAGCAGTGAATTGAACGACTTATCTGGCGGTCATACTTCAAATCGTACAAAGGAACGTGATTTGAATACCCTTCTAATATTAAATAACATACAAGTCATGCGGGATGTCACTGTTGTCAAAAACATTGAGGTTATAGTGTCTTCTTGAATTAAGACGTTGTCGTTTGTTGTCTTGTTCCACTCGATAACAATCTAAACCACGTATCAAGGCGATCATATAGCCTTCTAATATTAAAATAACATACGAATGTCATAATTCAATATATGACCATTAGTAAACGCCATACATCTAATTCGAACAACATTTACTCGAAACGAGTAAAGTTGTAAATTTTCCATTCAAGCGACACTTTTGCCAAATCGAACGGCTTCATCTGGCAGTCCGCAACCGCAAGCAGTCATATTTCAAATCGAACAAACGAACGGGAATACCCCTCTAACTTAAAATAACGTACGGAAATCATGCGGGATGTCACCGTTGTCAAAAACATTGAGGTTACAGTGTCTCCTTGAATTAAGACGCTGTAATATATTTATTAGCTTTATTTATATTCATAATTCGTTACAGCATAATTTTACGTTTGTAAACCAATCTTCATTCACCATTTTCTGATCCACTTACATAATCTTTGATTACTCCTAGTATATATATATATAAAAGTAGAGTGCTGCGTAGACAGTGTTTTGAATATATAGCAAAGTGAAAAGGTGGTAAACTGCCAAGAATTTAGTGACGAGATACTGACGTTTCGAGCGGAGCCCTTTCATCAGAGTAAGACGAGATGAAATAAAATACGTAGGGCTTATATATATGCCAAAAGGGTGTCACAGGTAGAAAGTAGCCAATCAAATGCACGGGAAATAAACTAACTAATAATTAATGAGATGGGAAAAGTTAAGTCATTTACTATTTTTACAGTCGATCAATAAGCAGACTGAGGGGGTGGGATAAATGGCAGGTCCAATATTCAAGGGATTAGGCGATAATAATAGAAACAAAGACTTGAAAAGGGATGAGCATAAGCTAATAATAAAAAGTTCATAAGCTAATAATAAAAAGTTCCAAGCAAAATAAAATGACAAAAAGCTTTTACGAAATTAAATAAAAGAAAAACGTTCGTTAAGACCAAGAGGATGTGTGGTGCCAAGTTTAAAAATTAGACGCTTCTCTTGCCGCTTGCGGTTATCGTTGCCACCGGAAATGGGAAGGATGGCACAGACTTAAATGTCTGAAACCAAATGGTTGGAGCTGTTGAAATGGCGGGCTACAGGTTTGTCACCATCATTGATCCTCACGGAACGAAGATGTTCAGCAAACCTGTCTGAAAGGCGTCGTCCAGTTTCACCGATGTAGATTTTAGGGCATTTATCGCAAGAAATGCAATAAATTATGTTGGTGGACGTGCATGAAAAAGCATGACGGATTGTGTGGTCGAATTTGGGGGCAGTAATAACTGTAGTGGGATTGAGAAAAGGGCATGTGTTACAGCGGGAACGGCCGCAAGAAAATGTTCCCGCTGGAAATGGCCGCAAGAAAATGTTCCTTAGTACATAGTGCCCTTAAACTTAATACCTCGGCACCAGCGGGAACATTTTCTTGCGGCCGTTCCCGCTGTAACACATGCCCTTTTCTCAATCCCACTACAGTTATTACTGCCCCCAAATTCGACCACACAATCCGTCATGCTTTTTCATGCACGTCCACCAACATAATTTATTGCATTTCTTGCGATAAATGCCCTAAAATCTACATCGGTGAAACTGGGCGACGCCTTTCAGACAGGTTTGCTGAACATCTTCGTTCCGTGAGGATCAATGATGGTGACAAACCTGTAGCCCGCCATTTCAACAGCTCCAACCATTTGGTTTCAGACATTAAAGTCTGTGCCATCCTTCCCATTTCCGGTGGCAACGATAACCGCAAGCGGCAAGAGAAGCGTCTGATTTTTAAACTTGGCACCACACATCCTCTTGGTCTTAACGAACGTTTTTCTTTTATTTAATTTCGTAAAAGCTTTTTGTCATTTTATTTTGCTTGGAACTTTTTATTATTAGCTTATGAACTTTTTATTATTAGCTTATGCTCATCCCTTTTCAAGTCTTTGTTTCTATTATTATCGCCTAATCCCCTTGAATATTGGACCTGTCATTTATCCCACCCCCTCAGTCTGCTTATTGATCGACTGTAAAAATAGTAAATGACTTAACTTTTCCCATCTCATTAATTATTAGTTAGTTTATTTCCCGTGCATTTGATTGGCTACTTTCTACCTGTGACACCCTTTTGGCATATATATAAGCCCTACGTATTTTATTTCATCTCGTCTTACTCTGATGAAGGGCTCCGCTCGAAACGTTAGTATCTCGTCACTAAATTCTTGGCAGTTTACCACCTTTTCACTTTGCTATATATATATATATATATATATATATATATATATATATATATATATATATATATATATATATATATATATATATATATATACAGACGGTACCGTTTCGGCCTTTTGGGCCTCATCAGTGTAGTGCTGATGAGCAGGATGAAGATGACTGCTATTTACAGTCACCCTTGATGCACACAAAATGTGGGACATCAAAAACCATGCCAGAGCGCTCAAACTGCAAGCAGTGAGCGTGCGCACAATGCGTAAGCGACAATGGTTCATCCTGTAGAGCGCTCAATATGACCTAAAGATCATAGAGCGATATATATATATATATATATATATATATATATATATATATTTATATATATATTTTTATTCATTTTTTCTTTGGATGAAGAGCTAGGACATTTATTAATGGTCTACAGACACGTGTTTCGCTGTATATACACTATATATATATATATATATATATATATATATTTCGCTGTTATATATATATATATTTCGCTGTATATATATATATATATATATATATATATATATATATATATAGCCTTATATATGTCATTATTATATGGCTTGGCTCGTGAGCGGTCTTAACACAGCTTTTCTGCAATCTGATTGGTTCCTGAGCTAGCGGTCCCCTTTACCGGTCAGGATAATTTTGCCGTAAAAACCTCCCGCTCGGTTGGTGGGCGTGTGCAATGTCTTGTCTCATGCCTGACATTTCTTCATCGATAATTTTGAATTAAAATAACAGAAGTTAAAATAGGTTTAATCAAGCTTTATTATATCACTATTTTCTATATGAAACAAGAATACGAAAGAAAGAGACAAATAATGTGAGAATTCAGGTAACGTGGATAAGACGTGTATTAAACAAAGATAAAACTTGGCTTTGCAGGACAATCTGGCAGTCCTAGCGCAGCGCGAGTGGCAAGAGCAATATCTCACAGAAATATCTCGTACTCTCTGAAACGCGATTTCCTGCATATAGTTTGAGGTCAGTTTTACAACAAAATATTATGATCATAAACAGCATAATTGCTGCCTCCCCGCAGGGACAAATCTTGGGTTACCAGTGCGTAACTCGTGCTCAGTCTCTTTGCCGAGCTATGTATAGTCGAGCATGATCTTGATTAGTTCGAATTTGAGTTTGTTGTCTGCTGTTGTTTGTTGTTTGTCCATTTCCGGGGGGTGTATGAGAAGTAGCAGCCACTACTGCGCATGTTCTATAATTTCGCAGGCTGACAGTTGCCCTCGAAGGCTATAATGGATGATCGCCTTGATACGTGGTTTAGATTGTTATCGACTGGAACACAGCAACAAACGACAGCGTCTTAATTCAAGGAGACACTAGAACCTCAATGTGTTTGACGATATCTCGCATGATTTCCGTATGTTATTTTAATTCCCGTTCGATTTGAAATATGACCGCATGACCGCCAGATTTGGCAAGAGTGTTGCTTGAATGGAAAATTTATAACTTCGCGAGGCTTGCTCTTTCGAGTAAATGTTGTTCGAATTAGATGTATGGCGTTCAAATGGTCACATTGAATTTCGACATTATAAACGCGCCATATGATTCCGTATGTTATTTTAATATTTCAAGGCTATATGATCGCCTTAGCTTGATACGTGGTTTAGATTCTACATTCTATTTATTTGATCCTCTATGCTATAGAAAATTTCTAGCATCATTCTACTGGAATGCCTGACCTGAACACTACTCCATAGACACACTGCTCCTGTGTCAGTCCAAAGGCAGCATTTCACTTCTGATATTTCCCCAGCTAGAGTTTATTTTCCCCATACCAGTCCCCATGGCCCAGACGACCGCGCGGGAAGCGATTTGCCACGGGCGTAGAGGGAGGCCGAATCCGCGGTACTACAGCGGTTTAACACAAAAATGGTGAAGAATATTAAATCGCATCCTCTAGGAGCAGCCGTTCCTCACGTTGTAAGCCGGCCATGTACAAACTACCGGAATTGTTAAAGAATTGTTAGCAGTAAATTATTGGATTGTAAGCAACCCCAAAACAACAATCCTAACCCTAAATCCCACGCCTAACGAGTTTTAACCCTAATACTATTTCCCTAATAATAACTCTAATACTAACCCTAATACTAACCCTAATAACTAACCAACCCTAATACTAAGCCTCAGAGGTTGTGATTGTGGCGAGCCGACGATTTGAAGAAATAAAGGATAAAACTTAACCGTTTTCAAACCCTCAGAGGTTGTCATTGTGGCGGGCGTAATTTAATATTCATCAACATTTTTGGGTTAAACCGCTGTAGTACCGCGGATTCGGCCTCCCACGCTGTCGTCTCAGATAACAAATCGCAATCGTACATAGATTTTGAACGTTATCTCAGCCAATATTCACTCGATTTCAATTCTGAAAGCAGATTTGGAATTACCGAGTCTAAATACATAACATACGTGTCTATTATATTACGAGAACTTGCACACGCTTCGTAAAAACGGTTTATGTACTTAAAAATAAGTCGGCAATCGGGTGGCAGCGCTTCGACGTAGATTATTTTGAACGTTATCTTGGTCAATATTTAACCGTTTTCAATTCTGAAAACATACTTGGAAATTACCGAGTCTAAATACATAACATATAACGTACCTATTATATCACGAGAACGTGTATACCCTTCGTAATAACCTGCTTGTGTGTTTAAAAATTAATCGGCCATGTTTGTGCCGTTTTTCTCGCAACGAATATAATGGCCGATTAAAACGGATCACGCAAAAGGGCGTATACTCGGAGAACTTACGCCGCGAACTTAGCCAATGATGTGTACGAGATTTGGTCCTATACAAACGTTTCGTGAGAAATCGATCCACGGTCGCTTGGCGACCTCGCTTGCGAGGGGATGAAGCCATTAAGATTCAGCACTGAAGTGCATTGTTGCTAAACCTTTTCGAGCGGAGGCCTTTCGTCAGAGACTTTTCGATTTGTATTTCTGGTGTAGCCATCGCTACCACCCTAGTCCAGTTACACATTAGAGGTTCGAATTCGAATATTTTTGGAATATTCGAATGATAGAATAGAAAAGCGATTCGAATAGGAAATTTATCATCATCATAAATCATAATGCACCAAGTCGCAAACCGATCGGATCCGAAAAAAATCCAATCTGGCTACAAAAGATATTTAATTTTTAAATACACTTTTTATCCCAGACACTTAAGGCCTGGGCCAAACTCGTCAAACTCTTCATGCGACGAACTCTTCGTTCCAACTCTTCATTCGTGAATTAAATTCATGAGAACTTCGTAGTTCGTATCAATATATCAATAGCACTTTGTCGATATGACGTCAGTACCCATGATTAATTGCGGCCATAACAAAAGAAAATAGCTCATTTGCACTGATCATTTGTAACTCAAATTTGGTTTGTTTGTCCGTATTTTGAGCCTATTAATAGCAATCGCTTGAAGGGCTATTACCCCGACTAATTAATTTGGATATGATAAGTAAACATCTTATCCGTCTGGAGCATATGGCTAAAACATCTGAAATTAAGTTCGATTGGATTCGACGTTTGACCAACTTAAACGAAATGAAATAATCGAGGTCGATCCAAACTACAATTAAGTTCAACGCATGAAAAATTCGACGTTTGGTCCAAGCCTGCAGAGTGAGTGGAACAGTCTCCCGAAGGAAATAGCTTTAGCAGACTCGTCATTTAATTGTTTTTTTCAGAACTGGACTGAAAAGTTAGTATTTTTCGTTACATTTTAGATCTGATGTAAACATGTATGTTTTTATATATATATATATATATATATATATATATATATATATAATATATATATATATATATATATATATATATATATATATATATATATATATATAGTACAATATCTATATATATAGATATATATATATAGATATATATATACTCTGATGAAGCTAAGGGCTCCGCTCGAAACGTCAGTATCTCGTCACTAAATTCTTGGCAGTTTACCACCTTTTCACTTTGCTATATATATATATATGACTTAAATATTTGTAATCTAGGCATGTGTTCAAATTTGTGTTCTCTGGATTTCAGTTTTTTTAAATTGAGCTTTCGACTCGGTGCTTCGAGTCTTCGTCAGAAATGAGGTAGATAGAGTAGATAGAACACAAATTTGAATATATATATATATATATTATATATATATATATCAACTATCGATTGACCAGGCGGGAGGCGTAATCATAGGTTAAATATCAAAGCCCAGCATAATATTTTGACAAAAACCATTATATTGAGTAAAACACGAGTGAAATCATAATATTAATTAAAGTTCTAACGTGTTGTTGTTAACACAACATCTTCAGAGAATAATAATTTACATAAGTGCAGAAAGCCTAAATATATAGTTACAAAGTTGTCATAAATTATGAATTAATTAACAAATCAAGAGAGGAAACTGAAAATACATATTACAGGATGAGACGACACTAGTATACAATGATAATGACGGAATTATAAGCCTACAAAAGAAAAAGTGGTGCCAATATTTGCGTTTAAAGGTGGTTTGAGATCGCGAATGAGTAGAGTTTCGCGCAAAAGAAGTTCTGATTCGAAAGTACAACTAGAAATAATCTTAAAATCACTAAAAGAGACAGGGTGACCAGTGTCACGGTGATGAGAGAGGATACTTGTGACACTGTCACCGTGACACTGGTCACCCTGTCTCTTTTAGTGATTTTAAGATTATTTCTATAGTTGTACTTTTGAATCAGAACTTCTTTTGCGCGAAACTCTACTCATTCGCGATCTCAAACCACCTTTAAACGCAAATATTGGCACCGCACCACTTTTTCTTTTGTAGGCTTATAATTCCTTCTTTGTCATTGTATACTAGTGTCGTCTCATCCTGTAATATGTATTTTCAGTTTTCTCTCTTGATTTGTTAATATTCATAGTGAATATATCTTGTCGTACGAAAATTTCATAATAATAATTATATTTAGGCAAGGAGGATGGCCTTGCATTTAAAACTATATTACTTACAATATTAACTAAATACTGAAATTACTGATTATACTATAAATTACAATGTCAACTATTAGTGATTACGAGAATGAAATATATCTCGAAACAAACATGCAATACTAACAGTTTTTTTAAAAGCTTAAAGGTGCAGTCCAGTCCGTTCTGCGCATGTGTGATATTTCAAACGTTGGGGACCCCACATGTAAACAAACTTTAACGGAATAGATTTGCGACAGTTCGAAAGCGAGTATTCGTTAAAGGTGGCGAAGGCGCGAGTAGTAGTTTGATATATTAACAACATTTAGGAACCAAACAGCTTCTTATAACACGCTTTTTAGGCGGAAAAGCTCAAGCATGTGAAAAAAATCCGCAATACTTCATGTTCAATGTTTATATAATGCAATGTAAACAAACGATGTAAACAGAAACGTAGACATGCGCAGAACGGACTGGACGGCACCTTTAAAAGTTTGTGAAATTTAAAAGTCGTATTAATAATTAAGATATTAACTTCTTATTAACCGAGTGCGAGGTCTGTACGGTAAAGTATTTGCCTGAGGTTTTCGTACAGACCGAGCGACGAAGGATCTGCAGCAAGGTCTGTGCGAAAAGTTAATAAACAGCTTTCAAGAAAAGCAGCACTAATGTTCCAGGACGTGTCATTGTTCGAACTTTTTCAACGAACATACTCAAATCCTCTTTTATTTTCATCCAAATCAACTCAGAAATTTTCCCGCCAAAACGTACCGGTCCGGAAAAGGAGTATTGCCCACTCACAGCGCCGGGAGGGCAATACGCTTTTTTCCGGACCTCTCACGAACCAATCAGCGTGCGCCATCTTTCTTAGCCATATAATATATCTTCTTATCAAACTTTATAAAAATATCTAACGTGGCTGCGGTCTTAAAGTGCATATAACGTCTGTGGGAATTGAACATATTTGTAATCTATGGATTCTCCTGAGATAAATTGTAATATATCTTGTCAGCTGAACATTTCATCTTCATAGACTTTTTTGCTGTTAAAGTTGACGGAAATGATGTCCTAGCGGGCATCTGTCTATATGAAAACCTCTTTACAGATTCCCGCTATGACGTAATTTCCGTCAACTTTTTTTATTTTAATTTTTTTTATTAGATTCGCCATTATAACATAATATATTACGGTGTATAGATATTATGGCAGGGTAACCGCAACAGCAAAATGCCAATTACTGCGGGCCCAAAAATTAAAAATAATAAAATTATTTGAAATACTAACTACAAAACCTACAATAACAACATAAATACCAACTAAAGATACTAATTACAGCAAGAAGTGGGACGCATAAGGCTGCGAGAACTTTAACAGCAAAAAGTCTATGAAGATGAAATTTTCAGCTGACAAGATATATTACAATTTTTCTCAGGAGAATCGATAGATTACATATATATGTTAAATTCCCACAGACGTTATATGCACTTTAAGTTTTGCGTCATGAGCGTTCCAAACTTTTGCACTTAAATATTGTACTGTACTCTTAGTCCAATTAGTTTTGGGTTTTGGTGAACGGAGACTATCTTTAGATCTCGTATTATATTTATGAATTTCTGATTGAAATTGAAATGTAGAACATAATTCAGGAGGGTGCCAGTTCAAACTTTGTAACACTGTTTTTGTACAACTCTTCATATCAAGTTGCAGAATAATTTTACCAGCCTTGTTCTGCAGTCTTTGTATCCTAGACATGTTTGTTGAACTAGAGAGTTTATCTCCCCACATATAATATCTCCATAATCCAGCAATGGCAATATATATGCGATTATGCGTTGTAGAACGTTTTTCTTGCTTTGAGATCCAATGAATCTTGTATCCGCCTTAACTGGCTTAATTTAAAAGAAACCAATTTACAGATTCGATTAGTTTCTTTCGTCCAGGACATTTTTGATCTAGGGTAATGCCAAGGTACTTAAATTCTGTTACAGTGGTGATGCGGTTGTCCCCAATTTGACCGAGATTGGTAGCGTTCAGAGTTAGTTTGTTGAGATTAAGCCAGTCCATGACGTGCTTTAGATCAGCAATTAGAGATTCTTCTATTATACTGGGCGATGAGTCGGATGCATAAATAACAGTATCATCAGCGTATACATATACCTATTTCGCATCTATTAAGTGAATTTGGGAGATCGTTGATGTATAATGAGAACAGAAGGGGTCCCAAAATGACCCAAGGGTGCAACATTCATTGTGTTGGAAAATACTCTGCCTACGTACACGGATTGCGTTCTGCCGTTTAGGTAAGATCTAAACCATTTTAGTTCAACGTCTTGAATACTCGTAGCTTCTAGTTTATTTAAAAGCATTCCATGGTTAATTGAGTTAAATGCCTTACATAAATAAAAAAACAGAAGACCTGTAATTTTCAAGATTTTGAAGTAATTCATCGGTTAATTTAACCAGAGCTGTTTGGGTTGAATATTTAGGACGAAAACCAGCCTGATGACTCGTCAACAATCCATGATTTATTAGGTGTAGATAAAACTGATTGCGAACCAGTTTTTCCATGACTTTGCTTGCAACTGGCAGAATGGATATCGGACGATAGTCTAGTATCCGATCTGTTTCCATTCTTATAAAGCGGAATTACCATAGTAGGATATATACCAGAAGAGATGGATAAGTTGATAATATTTGTGAGTGGTGTGGTTATGACGGATCGTGCATCCTTTAGTAATTAAAAATCCCTCTCTGCACTCATTGATTTTCTTATATCACTATATAGTGAGCCATGCAGGGTTGTTGCAGCCTTTCACTCTTGGTGTCCTAGGGGTGCATGTTTATCACAAACATCCAGAAACAATGTATTGAAATGATGTAGTCGACATTTACATCTTCAAAAAGTTCTATAATGTTCCATGGGACATAATTCTTCACGTAATTCTTATACGATCTAGTTTCAACCATTTTCGGTTCCGTTTTACATGCCCCTATCTTTCGAACAAGGTAAATCATGGAGTGATCACTCACACCAAGATGATGAACTCCACATTCGACAATCCGCCTACTCGAATTACAGAAGATCAGATCAATCATATGCCGGGTATATGGGTTATTAGTGCGTATGGGCATATGGGTTATACTAGTGCGCTAAAATGGTCAAAGCACACCTTCGATCGATGCACAACAGCCAACAAAATGCTTGGTTTTCTGCGCAGGTCTGCTTCGGAAATCAATAATGAAAAGATCCGCCGCTCATTGTATCTGGCAGTTGTGTGATCTGTTCTGGCCTATGTCACCCAAGTCTGGTCCCCGCAGTCAATCGAGCTTATCAAACGAACAGAGCGCATCCAACGCCGAGCTTCAAAATTTATCTTGAAGCTGCCATATATGTGCGAAGAATCTTACGAAGAGAGACTCGTTTCTACAAATCTACAACCACTTTCTTACTGGCACGAGTATCTTGGCATTGTACCTATTTCAAGCGATATCTTACCCGAACGTCTTGTTCCCTTAAGACTTACTAGATCCTCCGCAAATGTCAATGCAATCTCATTCCGTCAACGTAAATGTAAAACAACTACTTTCAATCGCTAATTTTTCATTAGAACAACAAGGACTTGGAACTCTCTCCCTGAATACTTAAGGCTAGATCATTTAAACTTTAAAAATTTAAGAAATCTCTATTAGACTATTATAATTATGCTCTATTATAATCCTGTTATAATTAGTGTTGGAAAACTGTCTGCCTATAAAGTGGAACACATCGCGAAGCCTCACTCAACCCATAATTAACTTGCTATTATTAGTTATTATTTTATTTTTGTAAGGGCCCACTGTAATTGGTGTTTAACTGTTGTGGTGACCCTGCTTCTTCTATGTATTTTTTTAGAGGCGAAGCTAAATAAATAAAAGATTCCGAATGATCGGTAATTCTTGTAGGTTCTTAAACAAGTTGCGTAAAATCATATAAATTATGAACGTACGGACTATTGCAGAATAAATTACAACTTTAAAGTGGCAATGAATCGAAAATTAAGTTTGTCTTATTTGAAAGAACTCTTGAGGAACTCTTACTTCTTGAGATCATAGATGATATTCAAATGAGATAATCTATGACGTAGCAAGTTGTACACAACATTGGAAAATCCTGTATATCTTAAAGATTATTGAACAAAATCACTTGAAGCTTGTCTTTAATGTTTTGTTTCATGAGTTGTATAGCAATTGCAAAGTTTTGAGTGATTTCTTTTAATAATATTGGAAAGATATATACATGATTTTCTAATGTTGTGTACAACATGCATAAGTCTAAATATATATCTCAAGAACTGAGTGAAATATGGAAGAGCTGTAAGTTGTTATTCCTCATTGTTTTAAGAGTTTTTTCAAATAAGATAAACTTAATTTTCGATTCATATATAGTGCAGAGAGTGAAGAGACCTTCTGTTTACCTATGTTACCATGCACTAGTATACATCTGCCTATTTATGAGATCTTCATCAGACATCAGTCGAGACTCTTCATCGGATTATTATACGATTGATATAATATTCCGACAGCCTTCAGGCGGCGGCGCAATTTTCTCTTTCGTAAACGGTCGTTACCATCCCGAAGCGTCGTTACCATCCCAGCTCTCATAGAATGTTGGGTAAGCGGAGTGAAATTCCTCGTTTGTTTGGTGCGGTGGCATGTTCGTCGTGAAATTCAAAATATGTAAATATTTGGTATTTAGTATACAGAAGAGCAAACTCTCAATCCTGGACTAGTAAATTCGATTTTGTGATAGTCACAACGTATATTTTAGATACTTTCCAAAAGGCAAGCGACGTTATTCGGGATTTCGAAATATCACTCGCAACAACGTATGCTGTGAAGTTTCAAAATATATTTGTCGACTGAAATTATTATATGCGCATTGTATATATGGACCACCGTAATATACTGTATAACCATAAATGCAGTTAAGCACTTCTGCATTTGCCATAGAACATTCGTAAAGTCACTTACTATAGTCATAGATGCTTTTAAATAATTGACAAAACGTCTTGTGCTGCGCAGGCAGTGTAGAAATACAAATCAAAATGTATAAAAAGGTTCAGGTGCATGTATACTGCCGAAATAGCGTGTAAGTTGTCTAACGTTTCGAGCGAAGGCCCTTCGTCAGAGAGTGAAACATAAAGTGAAATATAATCACTTCGTAATTATTTCACTTTACGTTTCACTCTCTGACGAAGGGCCGCTCGAAACGTTAGACAACTTACGCACTATTTCATAGACTTGCTCCAAAACTGCCTCTTGATTGTTTCGGGTTTGTTTAAATTTGTTTTTTTCAAAGAACTCGCCATATAGATGCTTGTTCGCTTTTTAGATAGAAATATTATGAAAGAACACGAGGAGTCGCGAAATAAAGTGCGCGGGAACCTTGGGACCACGAGGAATTTCACTCCGCTTACCCAACATTCTATGAGAGCTATAGGATGGTAACGACGCTTCGGGATGGTAACGACCGTTCACGAAAGGGAAAATTGCCTCGCCGCGCTCTCTAAAATTTGGTTGGTCAACTGTTTTTTTCTTTAATTTGTGCATTAAAAACAAAAATATTTCTTCCTTCTATAACTGTGTACTGATACACAAGGCCATGAACTTTCGATCGTCACTTAATTCTGCTGCTGTCATTTTGACAGCAACTTCCAAGTTAGCGCCGTGATATACAATTACATTTATCAGAATGATAGCCGTGAGTATCAAATACGTTCGCGCACTATTCTATATTATATATTGTGTTGTCTGAAAAACAACTCGAAAACTCTAAAAGGTTGGTGTACTGCCGTAATAGTGGCTCTTCCGTAAAATGTTGAATTCTCGGAATGTTAGTCATGGTAATGGGAGCCCGCAGTCCACTTATATATAGAGGTCAGTGACCGAAATAAGTTGCCGGAACTATAGTTTCAGAAACTTGCTCGCAAAATAGAACTAATCAGCGAAACTTTTCAACATACACTGGAAATGTTTGCTTCAAAAACATGTTTCGACAACATCCTCTAGTGCATGCTGGGCTTTAGTCACGCCATTGAGGGTCTTGGAAAGGACTTTGGAATCTCTAACGATGGGACTTTGTTGGGACCGTTATATCTCCTATTAGTATAAATTGACAAGTTATCACAAATCCTCAATTTTCATTAGCTATCGCAGGAGTTATTATCCGTGATAGAAACCTCTGGGATAAAAATCGCGTGATTTCGAAAGAATATTTACATTTTTTGTAAAAAATTTCTTGGGTTAGAAACTTGTAAATTTAACTCGGCTCCGCCTCGTTGACTATCTGCTCTTAGTAGAAACTGACCATGGTCTATTACAAATGCTGCATTCTGATTGGCTACTCAACCGTTGTCTATTCGTGATAGACAACGTTTGGGAAACGCGCTCAAAACAATGGCAGAAACTCTCGTTTTGGGGAGGTTTCAGACGAGTTTTTGGATATTTTTTTGGAGAATGCATGATTTGTAATAGTTCACTAATTTGTTTCTACTAAAACAATTAGACAACTCGTCCTCATTGTCTATGAGCGAATAGTCAACTCAGGCTTCGCTTTCGTTGACTATTCGCTCATAGACAACTCGGACTCGTTGTCTAATTGTTAAATAGAAAACGCAGGCTCGTTGTCTAATTGCTGTGAGGAATCAATACTAAACGACATTTTTGACGCGACATTTTTAACGGACGCGACATTTTTAACGAACGCCACAGCTGGGCATCGCCGCACTTTAGCACTGTGTCGTGGCGAGATGGAATACTCGCAGTTGAGTCGTCTTCTGGACGATCCTTTTATGAGTATTAAGGTTAGTATTAGAAAACCATTAGGCGTGGGGTAAGAAAACCCATTAGGCGGGGGTTAGGAGTTAGGATCTAAGTTGTTTTGGGGTCAGCAGTTCTATGATGTATTTCATCATACAGACATGTCCGATCGTATGATAACAGTACAATCTCTCATTTCATCTCACCTCTCCCGGATACTAAAAAAGATCGTCCAGATATTATATACAAATTATATCCAGGATATTATATATAAATTATATCCAGATATTATATATAAATTATATCCAGGATATTATATATAAATTATATCCAGGATATTATATATAAATTATATCCAGGATATTATATATAAATTATATCCAGATATTATATATAAATTATATCCAGGATATTATATATATATTATATACAAACACATACCTAGTACCTCATGGTCAGTTCAACTGCGCGTATTCCATCTAGCCATGCACGACCTTAGCACTGTGTCTGGTTTGTACTTTTACTCTCTTATTCTTTCTTATTCTGACTAAAGTTACAAATCTTCCTGCATACAGGTATCGCTTATCTGGCATTACTTATATCAACATGGCGGATCAAAATCAAACAGGTAACACCACTGGGTTAGTTTTGTGCGCGATCGAAGTGCCGGACGTTTTCATGGTTATCATCGGCTCGCTCGCAGTGCTGTTTAATGGCTTGCTCCTGCTCCTCATCAGCAACAACCAGAAGATCTTCTTTCGAACGAGAGTCTCGTATCTCGTCACCAACCTTGCGTTGGCCGATTTCTTGACGGGCGCGATGCTGGTGTTGGTGATGGTTCTGAGAATGTCACCACAACGCAAGCAGACACTCCACGGCTTTGAGTTTTTGTTTCTCTGCACGAGCATCCAGATCTCGTTCCTGACGCTCATCCTCATGTCCTTGGACCGACTGGTGGTCACGATGCTACCGTTGATCTGGTCGAGGATCCTCACTGTCCGACGGACTCTCGTCGGCATCGTCTTCACCTGGGCGGTGTCGATCGTCAGCGGCATAATTATACGGTACTACACGGAGAGAAAGCGACTCGCCATGTTACTGTTCCTGGAGATTTCGGTTTTCCTATTCATCGCCAGTCACGTGTTCATCTACCAGTTCTTGAAAAGACAGCGAAGACGTCTGGTACACTCGAGCAGCTCAGCTCTAGAAATGTCGGCCGTCGTAGACCTCACCATGCAGGCGTCGTACGCGCAAATAACTTCCGTCGTGTTCACCCTAATGCTGGTCCTCGTTCTCACTTACTTGCCATACATTATCTGTTTGAATATCCTGATGGTACGCCAAGGCACGAGCATCCATGTGCAGCTGTACAACACAGTGTTTCGCTACACTCAAGCGTTCTCCTATTTGAACTACGCCGTAAACCCGATCGTATACGCGTGGCGCTTGAGAGTTTATCGCAGAGCACTCTACAGGATGTTTAGCTTGGTTAGAATGGGCGAGTTAGACTGATCCGAAAATCGAAGTGCAGCTGAAGGGACAGAAGTGGGCTGAGATCCATCTCAACGAGTCCAGTGCTCTACAATAACAGTAACTCTAAAGTAAATCACTTTAATTTCTCAGTATATCTCGTTATATCTAATTACTGTAATTATTGTAATTATTGTAATCTTAAGCTATTGGAACCTGCACCTAATTTCGTCTACAGTAAAAACCCGCGAGTAAGAACCTGCGTTTTCCCAAGTTAGCCTAAACAGGTTCTTATATAAATGGTACTTAGCACAAATTGAGGCTTATATATATAAATAGATTCTTAAATAGGTTCTTACTTTCTAAGAAAAAAATACATTGTAGCTAATAGAATTTAGTGGTATTCAGCCTGTATATAACATCTGCATACCATGTAAGTATTTATAAAGAAATTCATGAAAAAAACAGACTCTTCCATATGCTGATGTGTAGCCATGGAGATACTGTATAAACAATATATATACAGTTACAGTATTTATGTGTAATTACAACAATAACAATTCTATTTGATTTTCAACATTGGCATTTACATTGTATTAAATTGGAGTAATAAGGCACCTGTGTCTCCAAAAATGTTGATCTGTATCTTATTCACCCAAGTGTACACATCTTTTTATATAGATTTTAGAAAATAAAAACCTGTTTCAAATTTTAGGCTAAACAGGTTCTTGTATAGAGGGGGTATAACCGCCAAATTTAGCCTAACAGGTTCTTAAAAATTAGGTTCTTACTCGCGGGTTTTTACTGTATATATCATAATAGAGATTAGACGTAGTTTGGCGCTACTTTGGCTTTGAAAGTTTTTTGAACGTAACTTTAAACGTTACTGTCCATGACCCAACGTTTCGACACTCCAATCTCGTGTCTTCATCGGGGGTGATCGTTGTAAAGTTAGGATCCCTATTTATACCCTCATAGAACCGATGGTAACGATTTGAAACTGTTGTTTGAAACTGATTATAAACTGTTTTTACTTGCATTTTATGATAGTTAGTCGTGTAGTTAGATATAGTATAGTTCTTATAATATAGTATTATTTACTCTGTCCAATTAGGACTTTATCAGATCTTGTAATTATTTCTTACCATACACATTTGTAAATCGGCATTGACAATCCCTGTTCGGGATATGCTAATAAACGTGTTGTATTGTATTGAATTTACCGGGCGGAAAGCGTATTATAAAATAACATGTACATGCAACAAGCAATTTGATTGGTCAATACCCGTGCAGGTGAGAGTATCCTGCACGGGAATTTACAGCAATTTTAAGTGGCATTTTCCACCTCATTCCGTTTATCGTTATAAGTTAAAACAAAACTCTCAAGAGTAACAGAATATAGTTTTTGTATTGTGAGAAAACTATCACCAAGAAAACTGATCGTCTGATCCATTTTGTGTTCAATAGCGAACTTAAACAAAACAACAAGGTTTGAAAAGGGCATGTTTTGAAAGCAACAAACTCGCGAGAATAATATACTGTTTAAATACCTTCTATTTTCTTGCCGGATGAACGCACTGGGAAAAGAACAATCTTTATCTATACGAAGTAAAATACCCAACAGCTCTCGACTTAAAATCCAAAATCTTCCAGTGAAATTGTGAAAAAGACAGCGAAGACCTTTCCAGAGCGACAGTTGCTGCCCACAATATGTCTGTCTGTTCGCTTTGAAACAACAAGCCAAACCCTGAGACGGCTGATTCCAGTAATGATTAAGCATTTTCCTAAAACTAGTCAGTATTTCTGATATTCAAAGTCGAGTTTTTTATCCATATTCTGCTCTTTAATTGTAGTCGGATTTGTCGGCAAAACAAATTTCAGCTTTCCGGCCGCCTGCTCGACTGCTGTTAGAGACGAGTTATGATTGGTAGTTGATAATTCTTGGGAGAATTTGTATTCTCATCATATTATTTTTGGATAAAATTCGTTATTTCTCTGTCGTTATTTTATAAAATAAATACCAAATGGTTTTCCGTGCAGGATACTGTGATCCAAACACTTGGGATGTTGCTCGACTTCCGAAAAGCTAAAAAACACTCGCCTAACGGCTCGTGTTTTTTTACGTTTTTCGAAAGTCTCGGATCATAGTATCCTGCACGGAAAATCATTTGGTATTCCTTTAATCGTAATTGCGTTCGACGAATGAGAACGCATTCTAATCTTGCATGTCATGGGTTACTGTGCTTTACAGCTAAAAGAAATCAAGTTCTCAAACTCATTAATAATTCATGAACCAAAAACAGAAGAAATTAATGTTTAATTTAGTGTTTTGAAACCGGAGGAAGATCTATCTAGCTGATCACGAGATGACGTTTTGAAATATTTCAAAGTCCTAGGACTTTGAAAATATGTAAATTACTATGTTCGAGAAGTCAGTGCAAACACTCGACGTCAGACTTTACTGGGATTTCAAAGCCCTCGTTAATTGAAAATGCTCGCCTTCGGCTCGCATTTTCAATAGGCACTCGGACTTTGAAATCCCGGTAAAGTCCTCCGTCTCGTGTTTGCACTATTACATAAAAACTTTACCCTTTTTGAAGAAATTACCTTTTTGGAATAAATTATGGCATTAGTTGAAAGCGTATCCGTATCTTGATCTGAAATCCTTAGAGTTTTCGACTTATATACGTATATACGATCATTTTAACACAATGACGAATGCTATTTTATTTTGGTTCTCATTTTTCAACTTTGATATTTGTTGCTCGTACCCTTATAGCATAATATAAGACTAGGACTGGAGTCAAGTATTATTTTAATTTTATTTGTCAACTAATGTCAACTATTTTAATTTTATTTTTTTATGTAATTATTATTATTATTATTTTTATTTATTATTATTATTTTTTTTTCGATTTGTATTGTATAATTAATAATTTGTAATTTAGTAATTTAGGTAAATATGCAAGGCCTCTCTGGAAAGCAGCTAATTTAGTTGAGTAGAGCCACCTTGCTTAAATAAAATTATTCAATTCAATTCAAGTGAAATTCTGCCTCGGGATAATCTCGTACCCAGAGTAGGAACGCAGGCTCTCGGTACGAGATTGGGTACGAGGTTGGATCAGTGTTCAGGATCAGGCCAAGCGACACTTTTGCCAAATCGAACATCACGTTTGTAATATTTGCTGAATTGAACGACTTATCTGGCGGTCATATTTCAAATCGTACAAACGAACGGCAATACCCTTCTAACATTAAAATAACATACGGAAATCATGCGGGATGTCACCGTTGTCAAAAACATTGAGGTTACACCGTTACAGCGTCTCCTTGAATTAAGACGCTGTAATATATTTATTAGCTTTATTTATTTTCGTAATTCGTTACAGCATAATTTCATGTTTATAAACCAATCTTCATTCGCCATTTGCTGGTCCACATGCGTCGAACGCACTTACATAATCTTTGATTATTACTCCTAGCCTAAAAATAATAGCCCACCTTCCTAAGTGTCACGCCATGGTTAGCCGTTTTAATGAATTATTCACGTTGTAAATTTAGACCTGTATTATAGATATTTTCTAACAGCTTTATTTAGACTACTCTGAAGATGTTGCACGTTCGCAACGAAACGTTAGTAAACATGTTTTAAAGTTTTTTGACTTGTCTTGTATTATGGCGCTTGACACTTACGAATTTTGAGCTGGGCTCTAATTATCTCTAATCACTGTACAATTTATCGTCATTATTTCCTACAATGAATAAATTGAAAAAAATGGTACTCCATCATGTTTCTGAGTCATGTTTCTACGACTTTCTTGTATAAGTCGTATTGATGAAAATCTAACTTGGAATATCGATAAATTGGCAACAAAATTGAATGTACTTATAAGGTACACATAAGGTACACATAAGTTACATATAAGGTACTTATAAGGTACATATAAGGTACTTATGAGGTACATATAAGGTACTTATAAGGTACATATAAGGTACTTATAAGGTACATATAAGGTACTTAAGGTACATATAAGGTACTTATAAGGTACTTATAAGGTACTTATAAGGTACTTATAAGGTACTTATAAGGTACATATAAGGTACCTATAAGGTACATATAAGGTACTTAAAGGGGAACTATAGTCAAAAAATAAATTACTTTTAAATATGTACCTTATACGCAATAAAACCATTTTTAGAGCAATCGGACTGTTATTTCAAAAGTTATCACGCCACTACGATAAAAACTCACCCCCGTCTTTTAGATTTTCTTTAGCATAGAATAGTATTTCAGGGTCGAAAGTGATCATCGATGTAAAAAAAAACTAAAAAATAGTATTTTGAAGTAAGTATTTTGAGCTCTGAAATCACCATTATTTAGGCCACCATTACTAAAAACGTGTTCCAAGTGAGCCCGCAATTTCAAAAGGTAATATTGTTTGTGACGTCAGATTCTCAATGCCACGCCTGAATTTCGGTCGAGGTTATTTGTTTTCTTGTTTTTTTCGAGAAGTAGATTAAATGTCCAGCCTTTCAGATGAAGAATTTAAAAAAACGACCTTGATTTACTTGAAGAATTAGCCACGTGGAGTCTTCGCGTTGAGAATCTGACGTCACTTCGTTACGCTGGTCAAGAACACGAACGATTAATGGCGGACATAACAAGTCCAGATTCGGAGTAAGAAAAATAATACTTGCCATCGTCGAATCGCAAAACGGTTTCGACCAAGTAATATTTAGCAGCTCTGCTTTATAAATACGTAAAAATATCGATAGGTAAAAATTTGATCGTAGTGGCACTTTAAGCATAATGTTTATAAGTGTTAATAGTTTTACGATATCTACTCTTGTACTCGAGAAATAACGTTTTCATTCCCGTATTGTATGCTTCTGGACGCCGCCATTTTAGAGTTTGCTCGACGGCTCAGACTCGAGGTACAGCGGGAATTTATTTTCAATCTTGACGTCATGGAATGCAAGGAACAAAAGACAAGTACTCAATGACGTCAAAATACTAACACTAAGTAAATAACTAATTAAAAAGAGAAACATTTGACTATGGCGGCTGGTAAGATGAGAGATTATCCTTGTAGTAACACTTTAACTTATGGTTGAATTGACTTAACACGAATGCATGAGCACTTGAGTAGACTAGGTAGGCTATTCCACAGGTTGATGGTTCGCGGAAAAAAGAATATCTAAAATACTTTTTCTTGTGGGTGGTCAGAGGATGATAATTATTAGTGTCAAATGTTCTAGTGTTGTGAGAAGAGCGAGTAGGTGTAAAGTATTTATCGAGGTTGACAATGATTAGACCATTTCTATATTTAAAAAGAAGACTGATCGCGTCTAAACTCAAGGGGAAGTAAGTCTAGTGAAGTGAGTCTTTCTTTGTAGGATAACTCCTGGGAGGGATAGTTAAGTATGAACTTTGTGGCACGACGTTGGACATTTTCAATCAGTCGGCGGTGTTTTACAGTGTGTGGAGACCAGACGTTGAAGCAGTATTCTAGGTGAGGCCAAACAAGGGAGCAGTAGAGCAGTTTTCTGGTCTTGATATCAGATATTGAATTTGATATTGAATTTGGAGTGATGTCTCTCTCTACTATGAACATCGGAAATCCTTACTAATAGTGAATAAATAAGAGACATTCACACGTTTAAAAGCCAAAGTTGATCAGACTCCTTTGTAAAAGGTAGCCAATTTAAGGTGTTAAAAAGTAAAATAAATGGTGTCGTTTTTTCAGTACCTAAAATAATTCTAGCAGCTCTCTTCAGTGTAACTTCAATACTCTTGTGAGGCACTCCACACTACAGCAATCCCATATTACACTTAACACTTCCATACATCAATGTAGGTTTAACACCATTAAAGTATGCGTTAATATACACAATGTTGTCGTGAATGTGGGAGAGCTCGGAGTAGACAGACGACACGTGGACGATCGTTTTTCTGAGGATATGAGCTTGACGATCGTCCACGTATCGACCATTAAAGTATGTTTCCTTTTGTCGTCTTTTAAGATATGGGCTGATATGTTTAAGATAGTTGTTTTGACAATTCCTTATACATAAATAATCAATGCAGTGGGCTTCATGCAAATTGAAGTTTTCATCAAGGATTACCCCCAGTAACGTTTGGCAAGATACTTCATCAGTCTGAGTATCATCCAATTTAATCCCTGAAGCTATGCTTGTATCTGATGGAAGTTTATTTTAATGCGTTTTCCTGTTATTGGAATATCAGTCCAATTAATATGTGCTGCAAAAATGTCGATTGAGGAATGAGACAGGTGTAATGGAATATCATTCACAAATAACAGGAAAAGTACTGTTCTGTTATCTGTCAATGATATTCCAGTGCTAGGTCATGACCTGGCACCGATCCTTGTGGTACACCCTGTTTTATAGGCAAATAGTCCGACTGCTTGCCATCAATGGTAATTACAAACTGAGATCTGTCAGTGATATAGATTGTGCTGAATCGCCAACTCTATACAATCGTAACTTAGTCAATAACATTTGATGATCCAACATATCGAAAGCCTTCCGGAAATCGATGAACACCATTCCAAGGTGACCTTCGCCTCTCCATTTTCCGCCACGCCCCCAATTCCGCCCGCCCCTAAACGTAATGCCTGTAACGCAGGCTAACGTTAACCTTGGTTAACCTTGGTTAACCTTGTCCGGATCCATATTAGATAATATTTATAAGTCCATAAGCTTAATCAACGCAGATTTAGTAGAATTTCTCGCACGAAAAGCCGATTACAATTCGTAAAGTAATTGATTATTTACAAGAATACCCATAAGGGATTTGGCAACATACTTCTCAAATACTTTAGATAATACGGATAATATACTGTCACTCTATAATTATTTCTAAGATGGTGTGAGCCAGCCTTAAAGGTTGGGCTACACGTGCTATTTTCCATTTACTGGCGAAGATCCCTTAGCTCTAAATAAGTTTAGAAGCTTGGTTGAAGAAAACCGGAGATCAGTTTTAGTATTGTCACACTAATGGCATCAGATCCAGTAGCTTTGGAACACGATAACCTATCAATCAGTTCGACAACCTCCTGAACTGTTATAGGAGGAATATTGTTGTGACAAAATTATCAATCTTCGAAGAAACAAACTGATCGAGTTTTCTTTCGTTGA
The DNA here is from genome assembly GCA_035772405.1 of Chrysogorgia sp. JL179-B06. NCBI lineage: Eukaryota > Metazoa > Cnidaria > Anthozoa > Scleralcyonacea > Chrysogorgiidae > Chrysogorgia > Chrysogorgia sp. JL179-B06. The sequence goes on from JAYKKM010000257.1 coordinate 323,731, forward strand.
ACGGGCGAGATAAGATCGAGTCGTCGCCCATTGTTTTGACGATATTTACAAATAAATCATTTAGCATATTAGCCATTTCCAATGTGTCTGTTTCGGTAGTGCCATCTTCCTTTCTCAGTTCAGTAATCTTGTTTGAATTTATTGTTTTCGTTGGTCATTTTAATGCCTTCCAAATTATCTTAGGTTTCCATTGTTGTTATCAATTGTCTCCTGACAATATATCCCCGCCTTATACCCCCCGCCTTATACCCTCCGCCTTTGTCACTGTATGAATATAAAGAGAGAATAATATAATAAGAGAGACGCGGTTGGTAAAATTGTCGTTGATCATGTGAATGCTGCACGATACATGTTTGCCGACCATCGACGACAACTGTGTAATTTTAGATGCCGCGTGCACACTTATCTGCGCAATCTGCAATTGAATACGACCGGCTTATCCGATTAGTGTACAGTGTTCAGCAGCACACAATCACCAAACGCGAGCATGCGCACATGGTCTTATTTTTGAAATTACTCATGAGGAATTTCAAAGCATTCAACATGGCGACGCACTCGCGTTCTCGGTTGAATAGTTTCGTTTGAATATTCATAAGATGGAAAGCAGTACAGGGCAAAATAAAGATCACGGAGACGGAAGAGTAAATCTCGGGCGGCAGTAGACGAGGTGCGGGAAGGAAAAGGCTACACGAAGGAGGTTACAGAAATGTTCAAAGTATTTTATGTAAAACTAAAGTATAGTATAAAACTAAAAATATGGCCTGAAAATCTTACTTAATTAAAAGTAAAAGATGGCCGGAAAATTTTACTTAATTAAAAGTAAAAGTATGGCCTGAAATAAATCTTACTTAAGTAAAAGTATGGCAAAAAAATATTCCAGAAAAGTGCTTCTGAAACAAACTATATATTCTCGAACCACTAACCGACATGACAAATGACAATTTATAGTCTGGTACTGTACTTTAATCTGGGCGCTGTTAGCGGCGCCAACTCGACAGTTGCCAATCACGTGCACATGCAAAACCAACTTCGCTAGATCTCCAGCGGATGGACAGGGTGGACCGATTATTCTGCGACTGCTCGTTACGAATTTATTTTTTTACTTTGCCGATAAAACAAAAAGTAACGAAGTTAAAAAGTAATTATTGAACAAAAATTTTACTTCGTTACAAGTAAAAAGTATTTGTTGAAAAATATACTTCGTTACGAGTAAATGGGCAGAGTATTTATATTTATTGTATGAGGGCCATAAGTTTGTCAGTTTTTACCCTTGGATGACATTTAATGTGCATATATAGCACTAACAAACCTGTGGCCCTTAAAGTGCCACTACGATCAAATTTTTACCTATCGATATTTTTACGTATTTATAAAGCAGAGCTGCTAAATATTACTTGGTCGAAACCGTTTTGCGATTTGACGATGGCAAGTATTATTTTTCTTACTCCGAATCTGGAGTTGTTATGTCCGCCATTAATCGTTCATGTTCTTGACCAGCGTAACGAAGTGACGTCAGATTCTCAACGCGAAGACTCCACGTGGCTAATTCTTCAAGTAATCAAGGTCGTTTTTTTCAAATTCTTCGTCTGAAAGCTACTTCTCGAAAAAAAACAAGAAAACAAATAACCTCGACCGAAATTCAGGCGTAGCATTGAGAATCTGACGTCACAAACAATATTATCTTTTCAAATTGCGGGCTCACTTGGAACACGTTTTTACTAATGGTGGCCTAAATAATAGTGATTTCAGAGCTCAAAATACTTACTTCAAAATACAATTTTTTAGTTTTTTTTTACATCGATGATCACTTTCGACCCTGAAATACTATTCTATGCTAAAGAAAATCTAAAAGACGGGGGTGAATTTTCATCGTAGTGCCACTTTAAATATTAAAATCTAATTTACAAGAAATAAAATTAAAACATTAAAAATACGAATAGCTATAGCAATATTGACCATCTAATTAGTAAAAGAGTAACAAGGGCTAGAAATAAAACTAAAAGAAATAAAACTATGAGTCGTTTCATAGAGTGCGCAAATATAACTACCTCCCGATCGTCTGCGCAAGTTTTGTCCACGCCAAATACACCAGCATTTACATCAAAACAAGGTACTCTTGAGTTGTTTGATACCAAGTGACTATTATAAAATAACCGGAAGTAAATGAGCGAGTACACGCTATCTGATTGGTTACTGAGCTCAAAAACCGTGCATTATAACTCAATAAAGCATAAGCTGACGTGATTCCTCGCGTAGATTTTGTCGTTTTTGACGGATTTTAAGTAGTTTAAATCACAAAAAAAGTCAAAGAACATCTGGATACAAAGCTAATCAAGGTACTAACACAACAGAATGTTTTAACTGCAACGTTGAGTACATTTTCATCGCTAAAATCGCCAACGTGTTTTCATCAAAGGCTTCCTAGCAACGTGCGTTGCTATGTGCTAGCAACGTCTCTTATAACAGGTAAATCCACATTTTTCATGGCTTTATTGTTAATTTAATGGTGTTATTCTATAAAATAAATAAAAAACTTTGTCTTGTGTGATTATCGAGTTATAATGGCACTCGAGAAGCTAGTAAAACACTCGGCTATCGCCTCGTGTTTTACACGCATCTCTCGTGCCATTATAACTCGATAATCACACGCGACACATTTTTTATTTCTTAATTACAAGCTAAATCCGGCGCGTAACAACCAACAGCGTTTTAGTTATAAAAATATCAATAACGAATTATATTTTTTAAATATTCAATTCCACAAAGGAGAGAACAAATACAACTCAAACAAACGCGCACTGTACACGTCGATATTCGTCGTTGCGTCCGATTATTCTCGACTGTTGCACTTCGAACGAGGCACATTGGGATAACTACGCCGTCGAAAAAGCGCGTTGTCTATTTGCCATGTTGGCCGCGGGTTTTCGTAGACTGTACTAGTGTTCTTGACGACGTTAGTGCGTGCTACCGCGGATGATAAACGGATAAACTTTACAAAGTCGAGTTAGTGCGTATACATATACAACGTAGCTCTAAACCGTTGTTCATTCAAAATTGAAATATTTATTAATTGGATATCTTACTACGCACCCCCCGGCCTTCTATTTGCGCCTCCTTATAAGGAATACGTACTAGATACCCCTATCAGAAATTCTGGGTGTCATGTGACCAGCCGATCCCAGGGCCATTTTCGCCGACCTTCCACCGTATCTTCTGTAAAATTTAATTTGAATAACCAGCATAAATTAGTATAAATTAGCGTTCGGTTCCGGTTCCAAGTTCCTGTATCGCTGTATCATGAATTATTACTAGCCGCTATTTTGGTCACGTAAAGTTCGTTAATCCTGTGCATATTTCCGCCTGACAAATAAAGATATCTTGAACGTAGAACGCTATAATAATTAGTTCATGATTGAGTCGGTTTTCTTTGATGTACCGCGGGCTTTATCAGCATAAATACCATGAATACTAATTAGATAAGAAATGAAGGAAAAAACTAGGGAAATCTTTGTCCAAGGTGGATAAAATGGACAAAACTTTGTTGGAAAACCTTCCTCAATCATGAACTAAATCAGTTAGATCCCTCGAATGTCGGGCTTTATGCTATATAAAGCCCTCGGACGCTGCGCGTCCTCGGTCTTTATATCGCATAAAGCCCTCCTTCTCGGGATCTAACTCTTACTTTACAATTATAGATGCACGATTATCGTTGTAATATACGGAATTCGTGGCCACGTGGCCCACGCTCATGGGAAGTGATGGTCTATAAACCACATGGGCATGGGAGTTCGTTCAATTCCCGTCATGCAATCACTATATATTCTTTTTCACATTTAGAGCCCTGTTTGTATACTTATTCGATTTCGATATAACATTTGCAATTTCATTAGAAGGTAAAACTTAGGAGTAATTCCTTGTTTTTTGTTTGTTCTATCCTTCAGTTACATACTGGATCGATGCCAGCCTAAAGGCATAATCCAATCCGCTTCCTCTTAGACAATAGTATATAGCACTCGATGTTTTCCTCAAAAACTCTAGCTATAACCTTGTGCTAATTACATTTAATACAGTAGCTAGAAGGCAGTAACAGGTATATCACGCTAATATTGATTTATTAATGCACATTTTATTTTAATCTATACCGTATATCGTAATTTGATATTTTTCTGAGAAAGCACTGATTTACATTGTACCATTTAGTACTTCCTTCAATAAGAAATCAATTGAAAACAAAAACACAAGCGCGCAAAGCACTACCCTGACACTCACTCTTTAAGAATATTGATCATGCATACCGCCGTTCTAGTGTTTTAGATATGGACAGAGAAGACCCTAAAAAACTCTATTTTGATCTAACTTCCGACACGCTTGTGATTGCAGAAGGTATAGTCTGCGCACGGCGTTTATGTGATGCAAAATATACAATTACTATTGTTTTGAAATGACATTTATCCTGATTGGAAACTATATACACCGCCAATATTATATTATTTTCATAACTATATTATTTTCACATTTAGAGCCCGGCTGTGTATATACTGACTTGCAAGGAAATGACTTCAATATAACATTTGCAACATCACTACAAAGTAAAACATTTATACGAATATTTCTTTCGTTCTTCTTTTTTCGTACTGTCATTTTACCTTCTGTTTCACTGAAAATTCAGGGATCAATACTGATTTTATAACCATGCATCAACAAAAATGTACGAGTAAAACCTCTTTCCTCTTAGATACAATCATTTCCTATTAATGCCAAGCCCATATGAAGAATTTGACCAATCTAACCGGACAACACTTCAATAAGTATCGGAGGTATATTTTGTTCTGGTGATTGATCTGCGCTATTTATTCCGTTGTTTTCTCTGCGCTTCTGTTATATACGTTGGAGGACATGAATCAAAACCCGTCATTGACAATTAGTTGCCACTGCTTAGGCCTGGTTTAGACGTCGAACGGCACATGTACCGAATTCGCTAATTTGCAGTGAGTTCGGCACATGTGAAGTTCGATGCCTAAACCGTAGCCTGCGTGGAGGCGTTACGTTTGTACGGGCGGAATTGGGGACGGAATTGGGGGCGGGGCGGAAAATGGAGAGGCGAAAGTAAGATAGTAACGCCTGCCAAAATGCTAATTTTGTACGCATTCATAAAAGCGTACAAAATTAGCATGATTGACATTGTTTACTTAGCAGTTCACAAAACAACCAATAAAAGGGATAATATTGATTGCCTGATCACAAACGCTAACGTGTGGAATATCAAACTTTCCCAAATGCGTATCGGCAAAAAATTGCCACGACATCACGACCATTTATAAGTAAGTCACTGAGTCACACTGTTCGGGCTTAAGATTATTTTCATAGGGAAAATCCAACGCTACCTCATTCCTTTGTTGTATTGGGCAAGTTTGACAGTTTGTTTACATAAGACTGGAATCATTTACATAGACTGGGAATTTAGCCGATACTTTTGGTGGAGTTTGTACGCTTTTATGAATAGGATTTTGGCAGGCGTTACTTTCACCTCTCCATTTTCCGCCCCCGCCCCCCCCCCCCCAAAAACCTAAACCGGGCCTAATTAGTCTTATTTACGCGAAATGGCAGATAGAAACCGTTTTCCACCTATAGTAGAGACTACACGCATAGGCTAATTTAAAGTCTGAGATAATGTGTCAGATAAACCTATGTGGGCTACTATGGCCAATAACAAGCGGATATAGTATGCCATTCGCGGCGTCTACATATACGCAAAGTATAAAACTAAGGAAATAAACTTTAGATCCCATCTTGCATGCACTGTATTGATAAAATTTGCATACCATTTCTGGTATTTACTTCGTCGGCGCTTTGCTTTACCATAACATATCAGACACTTGCGATTCCATTGACAGCTTTGCCACAGTATTAAAGAAGCATGATTTATAGTGGCACTGTGGTAGTGATTTATCAGAAATTTGTTTACCAAACATCAACTACATAGTCAAATGTATGTATACTGTGTATGCAGTCAAAAGCCTTGCCAATTATATTCAGATAAGTGATATAGTTATTTGTAATTTAAGTCTGCTGTATTTAAATATAATTAAAATAATTGAAAACAATGTGTATATACTACAGTATGTCTGTTACAATTTATATAATTAATCCCAGGGTTCATTTTGGAAATTTTGGAAAAAATTAGGCTTCCATGGCTTTTGAGGAAGCACTTCTCTTGCGATAGCAACATCTCAAATTATTAATAATTCATGAGCCGAAAACAAAGGAAATCAATACCGAGACGGACAACTGGATACCTGGTCTTAATTAGCATAGGATTTTGACAATTTCCACCTCAAATTTCTCTTAAAATACTGATTCATTCGAGATGTAAGATCAAAGAGTGTTCCTGCATCTCTATCCAGTCTAGCCCAGACACAAATTTCGAGTATGAATAGATATACAGGGTGTATAAAAAAAAGCGACCTTTAGAAATTAACCTATTGTTGTTATGCACAAGATTTTATGCTCCTGGGAATTTAAAATAGCTTCTAATCGTATGAAGGAGTATAACTGCATAACAAATTGTCAAAGTACTAATTAGTCATATCATCAGTTCGAATAAAAATGGTTCAACTGACCACAGAGCAACGAGTTTTTATTTACTGCATAAAAATGCATACTGTTAGCCTGTAATTGTTCATATCTTCTTTCATAAGCTTAGCAGTATTTCAAAATATTCGTCAAATACACTGCTGCTCTATATTACCCACCTCGCTTAACCGTCAGATAAACATTGTTATATTACTATTTTTACCGTAAAATATACAGGAAAATCAAATTTACTGTTAGGACTAACTGCCTACTTAATATACCATGTAAGAGGGAAAATTCACGCATATACTTACGATTAGACGGCTTTAAATCACGTTGGAAGTCGACCAGGAAAAGCCGTCTAATCGTATAAGTATATGTGTAATTTTTCCCTCTTACAAGGTATATTAAGTAGGCAGTTAGTCCTTAACAGTAAATTTGATTTTCCTGTATATTTTACGGTAAAAATAGTAATATAACAATGTTTATCTGACGGTTAAGCGAGATGAACACCGCAGGGGGTAATATAGAGTAGCAGTGTATTTGATGAATATTTTGAAACACTGCTAAGCTTTATGATCTATAAACAAGTCATATAGAATATATTGATGTTATGAAAGAAGATATGAACAATTACAGGCTAACAGTACGCATTTTTATGCGGTAAATAAATGAATTATAAAAAAATTATAATATAACTATGTATATATATTCATACTCGAAATTTGTGTCTGGGCTACCTATGCTCGAATTCGGTTAAAAAACTCGGCTATCGCCTCGTTTTTCAACCTACTTCTTGGGGACTGGATATCGGATGAAACACTCTTTCTCGTGTTTGATCTATTACTTCTAGTATTTACTAATAAATTATCATGACGGTTTTTTGTGTTTCTAATATAATTAGTCTTTTATTATTAATTATTTCATTTTTATTTTGTTTTATATGGAAGATCAACTTGAACATGGTGGTCAAATTTCATTATCGAAATTCAAAAACCCGTGGGAAGCGTACGAGAAATTAACAACTTTTTTGATAACCTTGGGACTTTCCAGCCAAGTTTACCAAACGAGGAAGTGTTATGGAGAGAGTTCCTGTTGAAACCCAAAATGTCATCAACAATGTTGGAAATTGAGATATTTTTAAATACAATTATTATTTAATTTGTTTAGTTCTTGCAGAGGTCAGTGAGGATTTTAAAATCAGAGAAGGAAATAGGGTGTTGCCTCTTGCTCTAAATAGATTATATATTTTTGTCTTCCTTTTACTGGGACTTCTGTTTACAAATCCGAACGCAATTACGTAAATTGCTTTCATCTGCCTATCCACAGTCAAGAATCGTTTTGTTTTCCGTCCGTCTAGTCGTCTTTGTAATTTTTTTTTCCATTCAAAGATAGATGATATCCTTTAATTGACAAACGTGCCGACACATTCACACACGAATCTCCGAACATGAGTATTTCCCCTATATATAACTGGAAAGAAACGTTCTGTTTCTTCACATAATTTGTTTCGTATTTAGAATTTAAAGCTTGCCCTGAAAGATGCTATATATGTAAAGTCATATACAGGTCAATATGATCAAAATATCACTGAAATCTCGACTAATGTTGTCAACAAAAGTATTAATAGTATTTTTTAGGATAACATCTGGGATCAGTTGCATAAATGTCAAGTTGTCAACGTTCGATGTCAGATCTAGTTTAGTTTAGTTTAATAAATTTGCCACTTAGTTACATGAAGTTAGAAGAATAGAATTAAAGTATATAAACAAACAATAAGTGTGGCAGGACCAAACTCCTTAAAATAAAATAGAAATTATAAATAAATTGGTATTAATAAATTAAAAAGTTAAATGTTGTATAAAGTTGTAAGTTCTAGGTTTTTCCAGGAGGGCGATAAATCGGTAGTTTGGAGAAATATAAGGAATTTATACTGGTTTTGAACAGAGGTAAAGAAGTACAGGATTTTAGGTTAGACGGTAGAGAATTCCACAGTTCAGCTGATCTGATGAAATAAGAGTTTCTATATAATAATCCTGTTTATGTTTTAAAATAAAATTATAATTATTTGGATAAAAGTTGCGTGTCTTATATCTTGGTTCAAATGTACATAAAAATGTTTTTATATCTGTAGTTATGAGTCGATTTCTGGATTTGAAAAGTAACAGCAGATCCGAGATCTCTCTAAGATATTCCAAAGGAAGGGTGCTAATTTTCATGAGTCTCTCTGCATGTGTATGGCATGGCTTGAGGTAGTTCAATATAAACTTAGTAGCTCTTCGCTGTACGTTCTCAATCACTGAGCGATGTTTAGTTGTGTATGGGGACCACAAATTACTCGCATATTCCAGCTTCGGCCCAACCTGATATATGCAACTGACCCCTGGTGATCTCCCTTGGCATTGTTTGCCTCATGAAGGCTAGAAATGATCTGTCCATATGTTTACGGCCTTCGACGATTCGACGATGCTCCTAGTGCAGTTTTGTCGTTGTCAATTAATTGAGGATAACTTCAGTTAACTATCAACCTGATAGTGTAAATTATTATTCGACAATACTTGCTCAGCCTCTGCGGTAAATCAGTTACAGGCGCGCGCCAAATTATTCTTAATTTTTCAAACGCACCCGTAAAATTAGTTCCTCTTATTGCGTACGTACTAAAAGTGAAATGGTTTGTTAAGCGACAACTGTTTGATTGTGCACTCACATGTGTCGAACTCAGTGAACTCATGCTTATACATGAACGAAGACTTCATATGAAGTGAAACAGTGATAAGTTTACAACGTTACGTTCCAACAAATTCTAAACGTTGTTTCATTACACTTTTACCACTCCGAATTCTACAGATTGCCCTAAATTTGCCTTTACGATCAAAATCAGAATTTCCAACCACAAATACAGTGTATGTCATTGTGGAGTCGTTGACATGTGCAATGAACTAATACAACACAAAGATCTGCTTGAAAGTATTGCATTCTCAACAAGAACTCCAATAAAAGTTAGACGATATAAACAATGATTGGAGCAACAATACTGTAAACATCTGTTATATATCATTTCTGGTATTTATTTAGTCAACGCGCGTAATATTTGTTTGGTGCTTGCTTTGCCATAGCCTGCGTGGCAGGCGTTACGTTTGGGGGCAGGCGGAATTGGGGGCGGGACGGAAATTGGAATCCGTAGCATCTTTGATGGTCGGTAGCATCTTGGGACTTTTTTCCGCGCGACTATTTTTCGATAATATTCTAAAACAAACCCTAAAATTAACCCTAATCCTAACCTTAATCCTAACCCTATTAAAAAGAAAAAAAGTAAAGTAAAAATTTAAAAAAATGGAAAAATCTTACTCACCTAACACTCGAACCCCGACCTCACAAGTAAAAATCAATGACACAGAGTCACAGACCACTCAGCTATGCAAGCGAACATGAAATACTCGGTTGATAATCAATATTTATGTAATCCCATTGTGAGTGAACCATATACGTAATAAAAAGATGCTACCGACCGTCTACGGATTCCAAATTCGCAGAGGCGAAAGTAACTCCATTTTCCGCTCCGCCCCCAATTCCGCCCGCCCCCAAACGTAACTCCTGCCACGCATGAGGCTAGCTTTGCCATAACATATCAGACACTCGGGATTCCACTGACAGCTTTGTCACAGTATAAGAAGCATGATTTATAGTGATTTATCAAACATCAACTACATAGTCGGTAATGTATGTACCGCGGTATAGTATACTGTGTATGCAGTCAAAAGCCTCGCCAATTATATTTAGATAATAAGTGCTAGTTTCGCCATGATACAGTTCTTCTAGTCGCGTTCTCATGCGTACTATACAATCGCTTAAGCAAACCAAGCACGTGCAAAGTACACCTTTCTACATATACTAACCTAAACCGCTGAGCAAACGCATTTTCTAAACACAAAATCCGTCGTTTGAATCTCATCTCGTAGAGCAACGGACCGGAATCCGGAAGGACCGGAATCCGGAAGGACCAAGCGGAACGCGAAGTATATATATAATTCGTTCTACCTATAGTCTTACAACTCAAATGCATCTTAGAAAATGAGGTTTAAAAATGCATGGTTTCGTGTTTTAAACTTATTAAAACGCTAAATTTCATAAGGAATAAACTTTTATGAACGGAAACATATAATTTATTTTACTGCATTTGATATCCCCTGCAGCTTGGCTAGCCTCCTCCGCAGGCCGAAACTCTGCATGTGGCTTCTTTTTTCCGAGTCAACTCGCTTCCAAGGCTGTACGAGCAATGTTTTCGCTCGGATTGTAGAGAAGTATAGGGATTGTGTTGGCCAAAACAGCGTTGGAAGCTATTTGACTCGGGGGAAAAAGAAGCCACAGAGTTGCCTACGGAGGAGGCTACATGCAGCTTGGCAAGGCAAGCGACAGTCGAAAATATTTGCAGTAAACGAGAGTCGAGAATTGCGGTAAGCGATAGTCGAGATTTTCGACTGCTATGTTAGTCAGCGGAACGAGACACAAGTACGTATTGTATCCGTTATTGTTGGTTATAAACATGGTCATGGAGGATGATATGGAGGACTTTCATATACAATACGTACTAGTGTCTCGTTCCGATGACTAACATATACAATACGTACTTAGTGTGTTGTTCCGCAGACGTATACCCGCGTTCTCGACTGTCGCTTACCCGTTCTCGACGAGTTTGGCTTGCCATACTCGTGCTCTATGGGACACATGAGAGTCCCTCGAATTAGAAAGAAGGCCACTCGGGGCATTCGGCCGGGCACCTCGTGGCATGGGAAACTCGCACAACTCGGATATGCGATGCAGCGACAGGAAAAAAGCCAGTAAACACAGAAAGATATTCAGGGTATCTGTATACTACGGTAACCGCATTTAGATTTGAAGTGTCCTTCGGTTCGAAGACTTTGTCGGCGATCAGGGACAAGGGGCTAAGTTTTCATATTATATTATTGTATATTACTTGTAACAAATTTTAAACAATCTGATTTCAAAGATTTACAAATTTGTTGAGCATGCAGACTGCAGTATTACAAGTTAAGAACAGAACAAAACTTTTCTCAACTAGACCTAAAAATATGTCTAATAACTTGGACAGTACTCGACGATTCACAAAGAAAGTAAAAAGGCAATAATACGATTCACAAAGAAGGTAAAAAAAGTAAATAAGTACCGCATTCAGACTTAAAATGGCGGCTGTAGTCGACAGGAGCATGAACAAACCTTAGGCCAAAAATTCTTGTTGACAGGAAGACAGGTTTCTTCAAAAACAAATGGGTTCGTGAAGCATAGCGGTCGAAAATTTGATAGGTACTTATAGTACGTATTCCATATAACGTCATAACGGACTGGACTGGGAAGAGCAAATACGTTGCCCTAACGAGCATATATACGTTGCCCTGACGAGCAAATACATTGCCCTCGTACCAGCCTCCAAGTTAATTAGATTGTAACCGACCCCAAAACAACAAAGGTCCTAACCCTCCCACAAAAAGCTATAGAATATATTATTTTATTTACAACATAGATACAGCTTATCCTGGTAGCTAACTTAGTTCTCTTTGAAAGCGGGCAATCGAACATGCCCAAAAATAAAATTTTCGTATTACGGATACCATCTTGTAAACGAACTTTCGGCTGTCTTCGACGAACGTTTTCTTGAGAAATAATCAACTCCCAAAGCTACAATATATATTAAAACAAAGGTAAATTATCTGTTTACAATATGCGTACAGCTTATCCGGCGAGCGAACGTAATTTTCTTAGAAAGAGCGGATAATCGAACATATCGTAACGTGTTACGTATCCGCATCCAGTGGGCTGGTACGATGGCAATGTATTTGCTCGTTAGGGCAACGTATTTGCTCTTCCCAGTCCCGTCCGTTATGACCTTATATGGAATACGTACTATAAGTCCATATGGAAAATTTGAAAACGAAAATAACAGCCATCACAGTTCGTAAGTGCTTTTGCTAATTCATTATATACGATAAATATTACTGTAAATTTAAGAGGGGCGGGGTAGAGGGGCGGGGTAGCGCAGCGGGTTAGTCGCGGAACCTAGTTAAGTTAAGTAAGTTAACCACGGGCGGTAGGTATACAGGTTATAGATCCGCCCCTGCATTACCTTGTACGGCGCAGCTTATGGAATTATGAGTATTTAAGTTAAAAACACGAAACCATGCATTTTCAAACCTCGTTTTCTAAGAGTAGTAAAAAAGTAGAGAGCTGCGTAGACAGTGTTTTGGATATATAGCAAAGTGAAAAGGTGGTAAACTGCCAAGATTTTTAGTGACGAAATACTGACGTTTCGAGCGGAACCCTTCATCACAGTAAAATGCGTGTTTTGGAAATATAGCAAAGTGAAAAGGTGGTAAACTGCCAAGATTTTTAGTGACGAAATGCTGACGTTTCGACCAAAGCCCTTCATCAGAGTAAAATGCGTTTTCTAAGATGCGTTTGAGTTGTAAGACTATGGGTAGAACGAATTATATACTTCGCGTTTCGCCTGCAGCCTCATGTGATGAGAAGAAATTCAAACGACGGGCGGTTTAGGTAATTAGTACAGTAGGAAGGTGTACTTTGTTTATTTGTGCTTGGTTTGCGAAATCATTTGTTAAGCGATAGTAGCACGCATGAGAACGCGACTAGATGCTAAACGGTATCACGGCAAAACAACTTTAGTTACTCCTATGACAAAAAAACGTTTCAGAGAATTTTGGCGACCACGACTTTACCCACGACTTTTATCCACGACACACGCCAGTTATACTCAAACTCTTAAATTAAGACTTAATATTTCACGCGAGCCTTGAAAAACTTTCTTTTCTGTACCAAATTGCGAGCAACACGTCCACTCATAGTCTTAGACCAAATCTGAATAGCATAATGGCTAATTTCTGTCCCGTTTGTCAACCTGAGTAACGTCGGACACTCTAACAGAGCAAAGGTAATAATACAAATGCCGCTATCTTGTCTTGAGGATAAAAGACGTTCAGAATGTTCATTAAAAAAGACGATACAGGAACTGAGTACAACTATACTACCTGTGGCAAGGGCACGAGTCACGCGAAAATACCACGTACAAGGCGTTCGATATCGAAAACATTATTAAACGTAGATAAGTACGATCGTTTAAGAATGATTTTAAACGATTTAGGACTCTGAAAAGTACTGGGAGGAGCAAGTTTACAATTATATTAAAGAAAGAGTCGGATTTTGCCTAAGCCGTGCCGGTACGCCCATGTTTGACGAAGGAAACATATTGATCCATATTTAAATCAGTATAGCCGTATATAAGGCTATATATATATATATATAGAGAGAGAGCTACGGTTAGGGCTGGGTTTAAGATTAGAATCAAGGTTAGGATCAAGGTTATGGTTGGGGTTGGGATTAAGATTGAGATTAGGGTTAGGATTGATAGTTCTAAAAAATGTAAAGGTTTTGAGTCATCCCAATTTAGCCTTCACCCTATGAAGCGCCGTTATGTCACCTTCTGTTTGTCACTTCGTTATACTTCATTGGTTAGCCGTCTAATTAATTATTCTCCTATATGTAAATATAGACCTTATATGCAGATAGTTTTCACACCTGTTATAGTTACTCACGAAACGTCAGTAAATATGTTCTAAAACTTGACTTGTTCCATATTATTATGGCAATACATTTACGTATATTGAGCTCTTATCTTTATATATTATCTTTACCAATTCGATTTTATTTATATCTTATCTATATCCAACTCGATCATTATTAGAAAATTGCTCAACTGCATGCGGAATAATATGATTTTGACAATGTTGTCATCAGTAAAACGAATGAATGAATGAGGCGTGGTATTCCGAAAAGAATTGCAATTCAGGAAATGATCGCATACAAATACCAAAAATCTACAAATCACTTTCTTATTAGCTAATCTACATAACCTTGAACCTGTATGTACTCAGTATAAACAGCAAATCCGCCAATCTAGCCAAATGTAATAACGGATGCTTCACTATAATCCCAAATTACCAATGCAAAGATTCAAATATATAGACTCATTAGAAAGAAAAAGAGATTATTTCTCTTTAAAACAAACAACTGTTATATCGTGTAACTTTCAATGCAACAGGAAAGTTTAAAACAAAAAATATTTAACCACAATGAACAAAAACGGAAAAATCCATGTTAAAAGAAGCCTGTAAACTAATCTGTTGCTATGGAAACCGTATCTAAACTATAGCAATGTTTAGTTTTGTTGACTGACGATTTAAGGTCGTTATCCGAGAAGACCCGAAAGTCTTACAAATTTTGCTGATATTATTGCAAAGGCAGCACTTTCTCCTCGATTATTTTACATACATTTACATAAAAAAATTACATAAAACTCAAGTATGAATATAACTCAAGAACGGGATGACAAATGAAAGAACTGTAAAAGCCATTCCATTCTTGAACTGTTCTTGCAAATACAATCGTAAAATTTTCATTGCATAGGCACTTTAAATTAAATGTTATTTATATAAAAACAAGAGTGTTCATTCTAATCTTCTTATTGTCGAAATGAAATAATTTTACATTTGAACCTTAGGGTAATGGCAATGAGAGTAGTTTTTTGTTTAAGCTCATTTGCATTGAGTTTGCCACATGTGAAGTTCGACGTTTCACTTAGGCTCTAATCTTTAACATGCATACCAAAATAAAATTCTATAGTAAAATACTGTATTAATTTCCGACTAAAGTTCTGGTTTTCTTGGAATCCGCATTCCATACACTCGTACGCATGGGGTATTTATCTCAATTATATAACAACACCCAGTTTATAGAGGAAGGTTATAAGTTCGCCGGCTAGTGTAAAACGCCCAATTATTATCTTTCACGATCCAAAAATTATGCACTACAGTACACACGGGATCTTCCCTCATAGCGATAGAAATCTAAGCAAAACGCAACCGGAATTTCTCGCGAGTTTCCAATCACATTTTTTCGTAGTGCGTTTTTTCCCCTTAAAAACCCTGAAAAAACTAATTAAATTACCGTGGTGGTCGAATCAACCTATCCACGCGCGTTGGATGATAACGGATGTCTTGAGAATGTAGCGAAACGTATATGTCTAAAAATAAGACCACACATGTACAGTATAAAGCGAGAACATTTGGAACTTTGCAAACACTTGAAGAGTACTCTGAGAAGATCATCGAGCATTAAACAAGTCATCTGACATAAAACAACATCGCAGCCATGGTAAGTATTATATAAAAAATATTATCGCATTTATAATTGCCTGCATGTTGTGTGTGTATTATATGTAGTAAGTTATACGTTCTAAATTAGCTTGCTGCATGATATTGGAGTTCTGTATGATAGTTACCAAATTAACGAGTAGTTAAAAGATTTAGTATACTTCTGTGCCATATATAGTATATAGCACTAAATTTCCCACAAACGTTAAAACCTCCGCTACCCCAGTGATATAGGCTCTAAAGTAGTTTACTGATAATGAGATCTATATCATGGTATAGTTACCTAATTAACGAGTATACGGTGGAAATAACAGACACTTCGGGACCGAAGTGCTGTCCGTTATCTTTGAAGGTGTCTGCTGTACCGAGGTTTTCTATCGAGTGCAAGGTAATGGCCGAGATTTTTATTCGCCTCGAGGTTGTGAGCCGCAAGAGCTATTAAAAACCTAACGAAAACCTTCATTGTTTTCGAAATAACTAATAGGACTGCAATAAACACTGTAATTCAAAATTCCGAATACTGTAACGAATCGCCATGGTATGCTCTTTGATTCGAATACGGTCATACATGATTTACTTTCGATCTCGCGGTCATTTCGATTTGATTTTATACATCCTGGTCTGGTTCGTTATTTCTTCCAACGCAATGCCGAAATTCTAATCAAATCAAAATTGTAGCAATTGAGGTACCAAGCAGGAACCGTGGTTTAATAACAATAACTTTATTTGCCGTCTATAGCATAAGAATTATATACAACAGCATTACATGTGATAATAATACAGTATAACTAAAAAGGTGATCTTAAAAAGGTGTTAACGAGTATATACAACTATACTAACTACTTACGATGCCGAAATGACGTTGTCATAAAACCTGCGGACAAAGGTGGCGCTGTAGTTGTCTGGAGAGCGGACTTGTATCGACAAGAGGCTCTTCGTCAACTCAGCGACACCATCTTTTATACTAAGTTGAATTCCGATCCCACTCAATCTCACCAAAAATCCGTCAAAACTACCATCAAGAATTTCATCCAAGCCGGTGAATTGCCTGCCTCTGCATCTAACCTTATATTAACAACCCCCAGAACGCCTGTCATATATTTCCTACCTAAAATCCATAAACCTAACAATCCTGGCAGGCCGATTGTTTCCGCTTGTAGTTGCCCCACCGAGCTCGTTTCCAGTTTTCTAGACAACGTTATGTATCCTTTGGTTAAGAAGTTGCCTTCTTATATCAAAGATACTAAACATGCCTTGCAAATTTTCGACCAGTTACGTTTCAGTAGTTCCGATAAATTTATTTTCACGATGGACGTCAAGTCCTTATACACCGTCATTCCCCATTGTGATGGCCTTGAAGCTCTGAAGTTTTTCTTTGATCAGCGCACTAATTTAGAACCTCCACAACCACGTTACTCCGCTTAGCAGAACTAGTGCTTACCCTTAACAATTTTTCGTTTGATGGTGAACATTATCAACAAATAAGTGGTGTTGCGATGGGCACCAAAATGGGTCCAAGCTATGCTAATTTATTTGTTGGTTATGTTGAAAAACAGATCTTTGAACAATACACGGGTCCCTTGCCTGATTTTTTCGGAAGATTTATCGATGACTGTTTAGGAACAGCGTCGTGTTCACGTGTCCTTTTAGAGCAGTTCATCAACTTTGTTGATGATTTTCATCCTGCTCTGAAGTTCACGTGGGAAATCAGCGAGACCTCTGTGTCGTTCCTTGATATTTTAATTTCGATTAATGGTGATTCGCTGAAAACGTCGGTCTCGTACAAGCCTACTGACTCCCATAGTTATCTTCTATTTTCATCCTCTCATCCCAACCACACTAAGCAATCCATCCCTTACTCTCAATTCTTGCGTCTTCGCCGCTTATGTAGCGACGACCAAGATTTTCAAGTCAAATCAATGGAAATGAGATCTTTTTTTGTCCAACGTGGTTACCCTACCAACCTTTTAGACCTCGCCGTTCAGAAAGCTTTTCTCGTCCCCCGTTTAGACGCCCTTGAACCATCTTTGGAACGAGTTTCAAACAATAAAATTCCTTTAGTTCTAACATTTCATCCTTTCAATTTTAAAGTTAAAAATATTATTAATCGGAATTTTCACATTTTACAAAATGATCCTGAGACGTCAGCCATTTTCACCGACAACCCTTTGGTATCTTTTCGCCGTAATAAAAACATTCGTGACTCCTTAGTACATAGTGCCCTTAAACAAAATACCTCGGCACCAGCGGGAACATTTTCTTGCGGCCGTTCCCGCTGTAACACATGCGCTTTTCTCAATCCCACTACAGTTATTAACTGCCCCCAAATTCGACCACACTATCCGTCATGCTTTTTCATGCACGTCCACCAACATAATTTATTGCATTTCATGCGATAAATGCCCTAAAATCTACATCGGTGAAACTGGGCGACGTCTTTCAGACAGGTTTGCTGAACATCTTCGTTCCGTGAGGATCAATGATGGTGACAAACCTGTAGCCCGCCATTTCAACAGCTCCAACCATTTGGTTTCAGACATGAAAGTCTGTGCCATCCTTCCCATCTCCGGTGGCAACGATAACCGCAAGCGTCAAGAGAAGCGTCTCATTTTTAAACTTGGCACCACACATCCTCTTGGTCTTAACGAACGTTTTTCTTTTATTTAATTTCCTACAAGTTTTTGGTTATTTTAGTTTGCTTGGAACCTTTATTATTATTAATTTTTTATTATTCGCGTATGCATTTTCATTCCTTTTCAAATTTTTTGTTTCTTATGCTAATATTATCGCCTAATCCCCTTGAATATTGGACCTGTCATTTCTCCCGCCCCCTCAGTCTGCTTGCTGATCGACTGTTAAAAATAGCAAATGATCTTACGTTTCCCATCTCATTAATTATTAGTTTGTTTATCTCCCGTGCATTTGATTGGCTACTTTCTACTTGTGACACCCTTTTGGCATATATATAAGCCCTATTTATTTCATTTCATCTCGTCTTACTCTGATGAAGGGCTCCGCTCGAAACGTCAGTATCTCGTCACTAAATTCTTGGCAGTTTACCACCTTTTCACTTTGCTATATATTCAAAACACTGTCTACGCAGCACTCTACTTTTTTACTACTCTCGGATATTCTATATACCGCTGCGACATGCCTAACCTTAAGAAGTTTCGTCAAAGTCTCCGTCACGAAATGGTAAGTTATTTGCTTCCTTTTTTACCGTCGATCAGTAATCATGCTCTACGTTTGTTTGACCTTATTTTATCTAAAACCCGTTTTTCCAGTCACATTACTTTTATTAGTCGTTGTTTATATCGGGGGGTCATTCCCTACGGTTTTAGATCCTCTTTTGATTTATTGTCTTTTAATCTCCCCGCTATCGATCGTCGTTATTCCCATCACATATCAGCGGCTTGTTCGAGTCATTCCCGTCGTTTGATGCGTATCACTATTAAATCTATGTCCAGTAATTTACAACATACTGATGACTACATCTCGGGATGTAAGTCCTCTCTCTCCCAGGTCTGCCCACCTATTTTGTTTACCGCTATCGTTCAACAAATTCGCATGCTAAATTCCAGACTCTATGTTTTTCTTAAAGACGTTAAGGCGTCCAAATTGGCCAAATTACTGGGTCCTTCCCCGAATCCCTCCCAAAGCACTAGTTCCTCTAACGAAGTCACTCGTCTAGTTTTCACTATTCCCTCTGATTTGCCATTATCTGACCCCGAGAGATCTTTTCTTGCGAAAGGTCTCAAGTTTGTTCCCAACTCCGGGCCCATCGATCTATTTTCAGTTAAAGAGGATACCGAATCTTTCTTCCGCCGCATGCGCCTCAAAGCCTTTTTTCATGATAAGCCCACTTTCAATAGCAATAAGGATATTTTCGAAGAACTCAACCCCAAGAAGTCGTCTTGGTCTCCATCCGAAGGTGATTTTTCTTCCCTTGATCTTTTCGTAAGACAATGCCGCCATGACATTGATAAATTGCAACCTCCGCGCAGAAAACAAGTTCATAACCTTAACAAAGAAGAGCTTCTAGCTTTGAATTCATTACGATGCCGAAATGACGTTGTCATAAAACCTGCGGACAAAGGTGGCGCTGTAGTTGTCTGGAGAGCGGACTTGTATCGACAAGAGGCTCTTCGTCAACTCAGCGACACCATCTTTTATACTAAGTTGAATTCCGATCCCACTCAATCTCACCAAAAATCCGTCAAAACTACCATCAAGAATTTCATCCAAGCCGGTGAATTGCCTGCCTCTGCATCTAACCTTATATTAACAACCCCCAGAACGCCTGTCATATATTTCCTACCTAAAATCCATAAACCTAACAATCCTGGCAGGCCGATTGTTTCCGCTTGTAGTTGCCCCACCGAGCTCGTTTCCAGTTTTCTAGACAACGTTATGTATCCTTTGGTTAAGAAGTTGCCTTCTTATATCAAAGATACTAAACATGCCTTGCAAATTTTCGACCAGTTACGTTTCAGTAGTTCCGATAAATTTATTTTCACGATGGACGTCAAGTCCTTATACACCGTCATTCCCCATTGTGATGGCCTTGAAGCTCTGAAGTTTTTCTTTGATCAGCGCACTAATTTAGAACCCTCCACAACCACGTTACTCCGCTTAGCAGAACTAGTGCTTACCCTTAACAATTTTTCGTTTGATGGTGAACATTATCAACAAATAAGTGGTGTTGCGATGGGCACCAAAATGGGTCCAAGCTATGCTAATTTATTTGTTGGTTATGTTGAAAAACAGATCTTTGAACAATACACGGGTCCCTTGCCTGATTTTTTCGGAAGATTTATCGATGACTGTTTAGGAACAGCGTCGTGTTCACGTGTCCTTTTAGAGCAGTTCATCAACTTTGTTGATGATTTTCATCCTGCTCTGAAGTTCACGTGGGAAATCAGCGAGACCTCTGTGTCGTTCCTTGATATTTTAATTTCGATTAATGGTGATTCGCTGAAAACGTCGGTCTCGTACAAGCCTACTGACTCCCATAGTTATCTTCTATTTTCATCCTCTCATCCCAACCACACTAAGCAATCCATCCCTTACTCTCAATTCTTGCGTCTTCGCCGCTTATGTAGCGACGACCAAGATTTTCAAGTCAAATCAATGGAAATGAGATCTTTTTTTGTCCAACGTGGTTACCCTACCAACCTTTTAGACCTCGCCGTTCAGAAAGCTTTTCTCGTCCCCGTTTAGACGCCCTTGAACCATCTTTGGAACGAGTTTCAAACAATAAAATTCCTTTAGTTCTAACATTTCATCCTTTCAATTTTAAAGTTAAAAATATTATTAATCGGAATTTTCACATTTTACAAAATGATCCTGAGACGTCAGCCATTTTCACCGACAACCCTTTGGTATCTTTTCGCCGTAATAAAAACATTCGTGACTCCTTAGTACATAGTGCCCTTAAACAAAATACCTCGGCACCAGCGGGAACATTTTCTTGCGGCCGTTCCCGCTGTAACACATGCGCTTTTCTCAATCCCACTACAGTTATTACTGCCCCCAAATTCGACCACACTATCCGTCATGCTTTTTCATGCACGTCCACCAACATAATTTATTGCATTTCATGCGATAAATGCCCTAAAATCTACATCGGTGAAACTGGGCGACGTCTTTCAGACAGGTTTGCTGAACATCTTCGTTCCGTGAGGATCAATGATGGTGACAAACCTGTAGCCCGCCATTTCAACAGCTCCAACCATTTGGTTTCAGACATGAAAGTCTGTGCCATCCTTCCCATCTCCGGTGGCAACGATAACCGCAAGCGTCAAGAGAAGCGTCTCATTTTTAAACTTGGCACCACACATCCTCTTGGTCTTAACGAACGTTTTTCTTTTATTTAATTTCCTACAAGTTTTTGGTTATTTTAGTTTGCTTGGAACCTTTATTATTATTAATTTTTTATTATTCGCGTATGCATTTTCATTCCTTTTCAAATTTTTTGTTTCTTATGCTAATATTATCGCCTAATCCCCTTGAATATTGGACCTGTCATTTCTCCCGCCCCCTCAGTCTGCTTGCTGATCGACTGTTAAAAATAGCAAATGATCTTACGTTTCCCATCTCATTAATTATTAGTTTGTTTATCTCCCGTGCATTTGATTGGCTACTTTCTACTTGTGACACCCTTTTGGCATATATATAAGCCCTATTTATTTCATTTCATCTCGTCTTACTCTGATGAAGGGCTCCGCTCGAAACGTCAGTATCTCGTCACTAAATTCTTGGCAGTTTACCACCTTTTCACTTTGCTATATATTCAAAACACTGTCTACGCAGCACTCTACTTTTTTACTACTCTCGGATATTCTATATACCGCTGCGACATGCCTAACCTTAAGAAGTTTCGTCAAAGTCTCCGTCACGAAATGGTAAGTTATTTGCTTCCTTTTTTACCGTCGATCAGTAATCATGCTCTACGTTTGTTTGACCTTATTTTATCTAAAACCCGTTTTTCCAGTCACATTACTTTTATTAGTCGTTGTTTATATCGGGGGGTCATTCCCTACGGTTTTAGATCCTCTTTTGATTTATTGTCTTTTAATCTCCCCGCTATCGATCGTCGTTATTCCCATCACATATCAGCGGCTTGTTCGAGTCATTCCCGTCGTTTGATGCGTATCACTATTAAATCTATGTCCAGTAATTTACAACATACTGATGACTACATCTCGGGATGTAAGTCCTCTCTCTCCCAGGTCTGCCCACCTATTTTGTTTACCGCTATCGTTCAACAAATTCGCATGCTAAATTCCAGACTCTATGTTTTTCTTAAAGACGTTAAGGCGTCCAAATTGGCCAAATTACTGGGTCCTTCCCCGAATCCCTCCCAAAGCACTAGTTCCTCTAACGAAGTCACTCGTCTAGTTTTCACTATTCCCTCTGATTTGCCATTATCTGACCCCGAGAGATCTTTTCTTGCGAAAGGTCTCAAGTTTGTTCCCAACTCCGGGCCCATCGATCTATTTTCAGTTAAAGAGGATACCGAATCTTTCTTCCGCCGCATGCGCCTCAAAGCCTTTTTTCATGATAAGCCCACTTTCAATAGCAATAAGGATATTTTCGAAGAACTCAACCCCAAGAAGTCGTCTTGGTCTCCATCCGAAGGTGATTTTTCTTCCCTTGATCTTTTCGTAAGACAATGCCGCCATGACATTGATAAATTGCAACCTCCGCGCAGAAAACAAGTTCATAACCTTAACAAAGAAGAGCTTCTAGCTTTGAATTCATTACGATGCCGAAATGACGTTGTCATAAAACCTGCGGACAAAGGTGGCGCTGTAGTTGTCTGGAGAGCGGACTTGTATCGACAAGAGGCTCTTCGTCAACTCAGCGACACCATCTTTTATACTAAGTTGAATTCCGATCCCACTCAATCTCACCAAAAATCCGTCAAAACTACCATCAAGAATTTCATCCAAGCCGGTGAATTGCCTGCCTCTGCATCTAACCTTATATTAACAACCCCCAGAACGCCTGTCATATATTTCCTACCTAAAATCCATAAACCTAACAATCCTGGCAGGCCGATTGTTTCCGCTTGTAGTTGCCCCACCGAGCTCGTTTCCAGTTTTCTAGACAACGTTATGTATCCTTTGGTTAAGAAGTTGCCTTCTTATATCAAAGATACTAAACATGCCTTGCAAATTTTCGACCAGTTACGTTTCAGTAGTTCCGATAAATTTATTTTCACGATGGACGTCAAGTCCTTATACACCGTCATTCCCCATTGTGATGGCCTTGAAGCTCTGAAGTTTTTCTTTGATCAGCGCACTAATTTAGAACCCTCCACAACCACGTTACTCCGCTTAGCAGAACTAGTGCTTACCCTTAACAATTTTTCGTTTGATGGTGAACATTATCAACAAATAAGTGGTGTTGCGATGGGCACCAAAATGGGTCCAAGCTATGCTAATTTATTTGTTGGTTATGTTGAAAAACAGATCTTTGAACAATACACGGGTCCCTTGCCTGATTTTTTCGGAAGATTTATCGATGACTGTTTAGGAACAGCGTCGTGTTCACGTGTCCTTTTAGAGCAGTTCATCAACTTTGTTGATGATTTTCATCCTGCTCTGAAGTTCACGTGGGAAATCAGCGAGACCTCTGTGTCGTTCCTTGATATTTTAATTTCGATTAATGGTGATTCGCTGAAAACGTCGGTCTCGTACAAGCCTACTGACTCCCATAGTTATCTTCTATTTTCATCCTCTCATCCCAACCACACTAAGCAATCCATCCCTTACTCTCAATTCTTGCGTCTTCGCCGCTTATGTAGCGACGACCAAGATTTTCAAGTCAAATCAATGGAAATGAGATCTTTTTTTGTCCAACGTGGTTACCCTACCAACCTTTTAGACCTCGCCGTTCAGAAAGCTTTTCTCGTCCCCCGTTTAGACGCCCTTGAACCATCTTTGGAACGAGTTTCAAACAATAAAATTCCTTTAGTTCTAACATTTCATCCTTTCAATTTTAAAGTTAAAAATATTATTAATCGGAATTTTCACATTTTACAAAATGATCCTGAGACGTCAGCCATTTTCACCGACAACCCTTTGGTATCTTTTCGCCGTAATAAAAACATTCGTGACTCCTTAGTACATAGTGCCCTTAAACAAAATACCTCGGCACCAGCGGGAACATTTTCTTGCGGCCGTTCCCGCTGTAACACATGCGCTTTTCTCAATCCCACTACAGTTATTACTGCCCCCAAATTCGACCACACTATCCGTCATGCTTTTTCATGCACGTCCACCAACATAATTTATTGCATTTCATGCGATAAATGCCCTAAAATCTACATCGGTGAAACTGGGCGACGTCTTTCAGACAGGTTTGCTGAACATCTTCGTTCCGTGAGGATCAATGATGGTGACAAACCTGTAGCCCGCCATTTCAACAGCTCCAACCATTTGGTTTCAGACATGAAAGTCTGTGCCATCCTTCCCATCTCCGGTGGCAACGATAACCGCAAGCGTCAAGAGAAGCGTCTCATTTTTAAACTTGGCACCACACATCCTCTTGGTCTTAACGAACGTTTTTCTTTTATTTAATTTCCTACAAGTTTTTGGTTATTTTAGTTTGCTTGGAACCTTTATTATTATTAAT
The DNA here is from genome assembly GCA_035772405.1 of Chrysogorgia sp. JL179-B06. Taxonomy (NCBI): domain Eukaryota; kingdom Metazoa; phylum Cnidaria; class Anthozoa; order Scleralcyonacea; family Chrysogorgiidae; genus Chrysogorgia; species Chrysogorgia sp. JL179-B06. The sequence goes on from JAYKKM010000257.1 coordinate 348,684, forward strand.
TTTTTATTATTCGCGTATGCATTTTCATTCCTTTTCAAATTTTTTGTTTCTTATGCTAATATTATCGCCTAATCCCCTTGAATATTGGACCTGTCATTTCTCCCGCCCCCTCAGTCTGCTTGCTGATCGACTGTTAAAAATAGCAAATGATCTTACGTTTCCCATCTCATTAATTATTAGTTTGTTTATCTCCCGTGCATTTGATTGGCTACTTTCTACTTGTGACACCCTTTTGGCATATATATAAGCCCTATTTATTTCATTTCATCTCGTCTTACTCTGATGAAGGGCTCCGCTCGAAACGTCAGTATCTCGTCACTAAATTCTTGGCAGTTTACCACCTTTTCACTTTGCTATATACTAACTACAGTTCAATTTGGCTCCTAACAGTAAAAGATAGTTTATGTATGTTTATATACGTAACGCTGGTACTCTATAAAGGATGTTTAAAAAATATTAAAAGGTGTGTACAATCTACAGTTCAATTTGGCTCCTCTGACAGTAAAAGATAGTTTATGTCTGTTTGTACGTGAAGCTGGATACTCTGAATTTCATAAAGCGTTTGAATTATTTTACTCGTTGAATTATCCCGTCTGAGCGCCAATATGAGTCAACTGTGTTCCTTGGTAAGCCAATTACATCTATAGACACCTGTTCTGTGCTCTTTCGATATCTTCCTCCGCGTAGGCAGGTAGGCCTCCCCAGATTGGTGAAGCATACTCGAGCAACGGTCTGATCTTTGTGAGGAAAGTGGTGAGTCCTACATCTTTAGGAAGATTAGCCAATTCCTACAGATTCTTACTAGGTAATACATCCTCTTGTTTGCTCTGGTCACCGGACACATGAGTGTTCCACTTTAAGTCATTCTGGGCTAACTCCAAGAAGCTTAAACTCCTTGACTGTCTCCAATGTCTTCCCTCCAACGTTTATACTATCAGGTTCCGGGCAGGATTTCTTGAAACTTATCCACATGTCCTTAGTTTTTTAGCATTTATATCCATTATATTTTCCGGCTTGTCCGTATTTAGAAATCAGAGGAAGAACGCTTACTCGTGTTAGAACTATTTCATCAAAGCCCAGCAATTAATAACTCGTAGGTACAACATTTTAGTCGAATATTTTAATATAGCTGACGTTTCGTTGTATATATAGAGCGCCGATGCGTTGATTCGGAGACCTCGGATTCGATTCCCGATTGGGGCAGACCGATTTTTTATAGACATATATTTGACCATTAGTAAATCCTCTCTTCATCTACAATTGTTTTAAAGCCTCCTGTATACAAGAGCCGTTGATAAGCTCGCTACTTGAGAAAGTCCTGCGAGAAGCTTCGCTCTAGCTACTTCGTCGAATATGAGATGTCTTCCTGTAGAGATTTGAGAGTCGGGGCGATGTATAAATATGCCATATGATGTTTGACTGTTCTGACCGTGTCCTCAGGTTCGATTTCCGGTTGGGACAGTCAGATTTTTCATATTAATTCTGTCAAGGAACTGCCCGTCTCAAAGTTTAAAAAAATCAGATAACTCAGTCACGATAAAAAACTTTTTAAAAACTTTATTTTCAACGTCTCGGGGTACAGCCCCTTTGTCAAGAAACACGAGTTTACAAGAGTTCGTAGGCTTTTATAGACAGGCTCTTATTACATATGCAAAGTTTAGGAATAATATAACATGTTTATAAAGTAGAATATTTAAATGAAGTCTCGTAAATTGAGTCCCTGGAACCCCTCCCTGTTAGTAGGTTCATTTACGTTTGTCTTATCGATATTAATCTTTACTCTCATATCCACAATATCATTATGGCCAGTTTCAAGAAAATGAGAATAAAGATTCTCACCACTGAGCTATTCCTCTATGCCCTTTACTATACCTATTCATGATACTCTTGTGGTTGTTGAAACGCTTTCTAAAAGATGTAACTGTGCTTCCAACATAAATCTTGCCACAAGTTTTACACGATATAATGTAAATCACTCCTGCCGAATCACAATCAAATGAAAAATTCGTAACAAATGTACACTCCGGTCCATCGAACGTACAGCTTTCATCAACAAATTTACATATTTGGCAGCGTGATTCAGTGCACTGTTCAAGTCAAGAACCACGCCGCCAGTAACTTCAATAAGGGGGGTTAAACTCTGTTCAGAAGGACTCCCAGTAATGTATTATTCTGGGCTCAACTTGGCCTTGCCGAACCATTTTGATGATGTTGTTGACAAGTTAAAAACATGAAATTTAGTCTTTGATAAAAATTACAGGCCACACCCTAGTATGAATGTTTCTGGCAGGTGGCCAAGTCGTTTTAGAAATTTTATAGTCTGTTGTTGAACAGTCCATGTAGGATGAATTGTCGAAATGTTGAGAGCGTCATACACAGTCTCGAACGGAGGACGTCTTACTTGGACTTTTTGTTCGGCCTCACCTAGAATACTGCTCCAACGTCTGGTCTCCACACACTGTAAAACACCGCCGACTGATTGATAATGTCGAACGTCGTGCCACAAAGTTCATACTTAACTATCCCTCCCAGGAGTTATCCTACAAAGAAAGACTCGCGAGTAGGCGTAAAGTATTTATCGAGGTTGACATTGATTAGACCATTTCTATATTTAAAAAGTAGACAGATCGCGTATAAATTCAAGGGGAAGTAAGTCTACAGGGTGTATAAAAAAACGAGACCTTTAGAAATTAACCTATTGTTGTTAAGCACAAGATTTTATGCTCCTCATGGGAATTTAAAATAGCTTCTAATCGTATGAAGGAGCATAACTGCATAACAAATTGTCAAAGTACTAATTAGTCATCATCAGTTTGAATAAAAATGGTTCAACTGACCACAGAGCAACGAGTTTTTACTGTTTTACATTAAACCGAGACTCAGAGTATAGCCGCAGTGCAAAACGCGTTTCGAGCAAGGTTTCCTGGTCGGAATCCTCCTGTGAAATATGCTCCTTCATACGATTAGAAGCTATTTTAAATTCCCAGGTGCATAAAATCTTGTGCTTAACAACAATAGGTTAATTTCTAAAGGTCTCGTTTTTTTTTATACACCCTACAGTGAAGTGAGTCTTTCTTTGACTCCTGCGAGGGATAGTTGACTATAACGTCTGTGGGGATTTAACATATTTGTAATCTTGGATTATCCCGAGATAAATTGTAATATATCTTGTCAGCTGAAAATTTCATCTTCATAAACTTTTTTGCTGTTAACGTTGACGGAAATGCCGTCAAATCGGGCATCTGTAAGAGGTTTTCATGTTGACAGATTCCCGATTTGACGTCATTTTCGTCAACTTTAACAGCAAAAAAGTCTTTGAAGATGACATTTTCAGCTGACAAGATATATTACAATTTATCTCGGGATAATCCATAGATTACAAATATGTTAAATAGGAGTTATCCTACAAAGAAAGACTCACTTCACTAGACTTACTTCCCATTGAATTTAGACGCGTCAGTCTACTTTTTAAATATAGAAATGATCTAATCAATGTCAACCTCGATAAATACTTTACACCCCTGCTCGCTCTTCTCACAACACTAGAAAATTTGACACTAATAATTATCATCCTCTGACCACCCACAAGCAAAATTATTTTAGATATTCTTTTTTTCCGCGAACCATCAACCTGTGGAATAGCCTACCTAGTCTACTCAAGTGCTGCAATAGTGTTAGTCAATTCAAACATAAGCTAAAGTGTTACTACATGGATAATCTCTCATATTACAAGCCGCCATAGTCAAATGTTTCTCTATTTTAATTAGTTATTAACTTAGTGTTATTAGTCCAGTGTTTTAGTTTCTTTATTAATGTTTTTACTTGTAATCTAGTAAGTATTTTACTATTTCTTAACTTGTTTGGGGCGAAAGCCCTGTTTTTCTCTCCCAGCCACCTGTCACTTTTATCTTTTTTTACATTTTTTTTTATTTCTCGTTATATACTTTCTTATTTGTGTGTAATTTTAATTTTGTGGCGAATGCAATAAATAAATAAATAAATAAACCTATTCCGTAGTAAATTGGTAGTTTCTAGTTGTTCTTTCGACACAGTCTTGTATGACTATTTCTGTCATATTTAAGGCTGCGACCCCACGAAAACGGTACAGTAATTCTTCCGTTAAAAAATTCGTCAGTTTCTTTGTTGTGTTCACTCTATTCCTGCTTAATCCGGAGTGGTTAATTACCGTGGACGTAATCGCTACGTTTCGCACTCAGGATGAAAAAGACTACCGTACGCTAGTTGTTGCCCTTTGAATGGGTAAATGCTAAGAGAATACGCCTTCTGTCTATTGGTGTAAACACACTGACTTGTAGAGTTAAAGGACATTGGCATAACAAATTACGTTTGTCTAATATGAAAGAACTCGTAAAATGATAGAGTAACACCTTTTACAACTTTTCCGTATTTTACTTTTTTTGAAATATTTCAGTTTGTTTGATATGTAAATGAGATGGTCTCTGACGTCGGGTGCAGGGTAGAGAATTTCACTCATTAAAAAAGTCTTATTTCTCAGTGATTGCTACGTTTACAACATTTATTATCATGAGGAGTTATTATACGTACATTTTCAAGTAAATTTGTGGAACAAACTTGAAGATGGAACTAATAATTTAATGAGTAAAAATTCTCTACCCTGCACCTGACGTCAGAGACCATTCATTTACATATCAAACAAACTGAAATATTTCAAAAAGGAAGTAAAATACGGAAAAGTTGTAAAAGGTATTACTCTATCATTTTACGAGTTATTTCGTATTAGACAACCTTAATTTTTGTTGCCTGGTGTTCAAAACTAACTTTATGTCTCTCACCATGTCTCAGATGGATTATTCATGCGCACTGCATTAACTGAGTTCTGGCAACTGAGGCTGGACATGTGAATGAGTTATCATATGACACCTGAATGCCCCACTTGCAGGGGTAGCTGAAATCCCTACGTGCCACGACAGACCACCCTTCCTGTTATGGTAATATGACATTGAGGGTCACAGAGTTTCTACATTAGCTATTACCTGTATTCCCCGGCATTGACACTTTAATAAAATATAAATTCGACAGATGGAAGACATAAAAATCCTATTTGCTTGCAAATATTTCATTTAAGTTAACGTTTAACTTTGATAGTTCTCTAAGGTTATTTAGTTGCATGCCTACTTAAAACATAACGATTACTGGAAATTTCAGTCGTTTATCGCCGTGTGTTGATGAGCAAACAGAAAACAATCACCAGGGTCTCCGACCACTTCCAATTATGTCAATATTACTAGGAGTATTCAAAGATTATATAAAGTACGTTCGACGCATGTGGAACCAGCGATTGGTTTACAAACATAAAATTATGCTGTAACGAATTATGAAAATAAATAAAGCAAATAAACATATTACAGCGTCTTAATTCAAGGAGACATTGTAACCTCAATGTTTATGAAAACGGTGACATCCCGCATAATTTACCGTTTCCGTATGTTATTTTAATATTAGAAGGATATTCCCGTTAAATGGTGAATCAAGATTGGTTTACAAACATAAAATTGAATAAACCATGTGAAAACGCGGCCATTTTGAATATGATCGTGACGTGATGTGCTGGGAAGTGTTGTATTTCGTAGTTTTGTGTTACCTATCGTGGGGCCATGTATTGTCAATTTATGTTGCAATAGCGATTACTAAAATAACGTTGAGAAAAAACTTAATTTCTTTGCATTTCTGCCAACACTGACCCAGCACATGACGTCACAGGTCATGTGACAGACAACCCTAATTCAGCTTTAAAGGTCAACTATATCTTTTGAGGTTATTCTATTTTTCGTTAGAATTCGAAAAGTTCAATTCAAAACCGAAGAAATAATTGAAATTGGTAACTCGGTTCTACTTTTATGATCTGTTAAAGATCGAGTTTTCAGCCCTTTTGCTAAACTTAGTTGAACGACCGCGTCGGAAGAAAGCCTGGTACTACCGGTAAGTGATGTCATAATGATGTCGTACGGCGAGAAAATACTGTATGTTTTGGTTTTATTTTAGTGAAATTTGGAATACTGTTTACTAAGTGACAAACCAAATATCAAGCACTCGAATATTATTTTGTTCAATAAACCTATTACCAGTATGACACTATGACGTCTACTGGTAATAGTGCCATTCTTCTCAAAACGCGGTCGTGCAACAAGAGATCCGAAGAAATACTCCTCAATAAATCCTGCGCTATATCATGAAATTCATTTTTATCTTCACTTTTACAAAGTTAGATGATATCTCTTTCGGAGGAAAATAGAACCTCAAAAGGTATAGTTGACCTTTAATACGCTTTACGAGCA
>JAYKKM010000257.1:360000-510489 GCA_035772405.1 Chrysogorgia sp. JL179-B06
TCAACTTCAGGGAACCACATTTATGGACATATTTTTTGTGCGAAGTTGAATGGCCGACAAAAGTTGTGTTATTCTCATTATCAATATACAAGGACAAATAATTAATTGGTGATATATAATGCTTGTTAACACGAGTTGATCTGTAAACGGCGATAAAAATCATCTTAATAAAAACATCCAATCAAAATTATTCTTAAATGTCACGAAATCCAATCTACTGATTAATTGCCATCTCCTGTAAGTAATAGATACAAGGCCAAACTTATACAAAAGCACTCTTTATAGGAGTGTGGTTAGAGGCAAGAAGACCATTATGACCTTCACGTAAAACGTGTTGGTTGAAATAACTCTAAAGGGATGACTCAAAATGACCTTCTCAATTTTCAAGAACTACTCTAACCCTTGATCCCATTAATAATCCTAACCCTAACCTTGATCCTAACCTTAAACCTTAAACCTAAACCTAACCCTAACCCTAACCCTAACCTTGATCCTACCTTAAACCTAACCCTAACCCTAACCTAACCTAACCCAAAAATAAAGACCAAACAAAAACAGAAATGTCCTTTTTGAGTTATCCCTTTTTAGCCTAAACCGCATGGCGCCATCTTCTTTGGTCGATGTTGCTCGAGTGTTCGCTTAAACTATCCAAATAAATATTGTAAATTTGTGCTAGGATTACGGATTGTGCATGCTGGCAAGTATCTTGATCACAATAAGCCAATAAACAAAATGACGCGTTCTGCGTCGGGATAAAACATATATTAATTCATAACATCAGCCTGGGGAATTCAGTATAACGAATTTGCAAGTGTAAATAGGAATGCAAATGTCTATTATGGTTTTAGCCTGATGTTATGAATTGAAATAAGTTTTATCTCGACGCAGAACGCGTCATTTTGATGCGCAGTCGAAATTACGAACTGGCTTATTAGCAAGTAGCCCGAGTTAACGCCTAGAGGGCGTCTTGTTTCATTATACGTTTCACTCTCTGACCATAGACATATCAAGGTTATTTTCTCAAGATTAAGAAGCTTTACAAGAACAAAAACCATAACCATACCAGAGACAGTAGCATGTCAAATTCTTTTAACGATTTCAAACGGAATTATTGGATTAATAATAAACCATGTTTAAATTGTAATTAATGTTTTACTCTGATTTCTTTGTAATTATCTACTTATATTTATGACTTTGTATTCTTTTTATATCATTTGTAATTTGTTTTAATTAATTGAGGACCCTCACGAAAAGCACCTTCGGGTGATGAGGCTTTCTCGTTAAATAAAGTTCATTAATAAAAACTCTAGTTCTAACCCTGAAATAAAGGAATACTAACCCTACTTTTAAACTAAATATTTCAATGATGTAATATTCTGTGTCCGGTACACAAAGTATGAGCCCCCGAAACACCAGACGCCAGCCAATGGTAAACTGCCAAGAATTTTAGTGACGAGCGGAGCCCTTAATCAGAGTAAGACCTTCATCGGAGGAAGATCATGACCCGTATATCGGATCTATATATATATAATATAGACCCGCTCTATAACTCCCTAGTTTTTAACAGTTGAGATAACGTTAATTTTCAATATTACTATACGCCAATGAACGCATGAAATGATTCTGTTGATAAGAAATTTACAAACCTTGCAGTACGGGCTACTGCAGGGTGTATAAAAAAAAACGAGACCTTTAGAAATTAACCTATTGTTGTTACGCACATGTTTTATGCTTCTGGGAATTTAAAATAGCTTCTAATCGTAAATGAAGGAGCATAACTGCATAACAAATTGTCAAAGTACTAATTAGTCATATCATCAGTTCGAATAAAAATGGTTCAACTGACCACAGAGCAACGCGTTTTTACTGTTTTACATTATACCGAGACTCAATATACTTTGAGTCTCGGTATAATACTCGTTGCTCTGTGGTCAGTTGAACCATTTTTATTCGAACTGATGATATGACTAATTAGTATACTTTGACAATTCGTTATGCAGTTATGCTCCTTCATACGATTAGAAGCTATTTTAAATTCCCAGGAGCATAAATCTTGTGCTTAACAACAATAGGTTAATTTCTAAAGGTCTCGTTTTTTTTATACACCCTGTATATCAGCTCTAAAACACACGGTATCGCCTCGGGTTTTAAATCATATCTGATAGAAAACCTCCTGTGCGGTTTGTAAATATTACATATAAAAACATCAAGATAAACTTTTTAAAAAACTGTGAATCAATCTCCAACGTTTCGCGGATCAACCCTTTATCAAGGAATCTAAACTAACAAGACGGCAGAGATCCTATTTACACAATAACAACCTAATTGGAATTACAAAAGCTTCTTAAAGTGCCTATGAAATGAAAAAATAGATATTCCATAATGTGTTTCCTTTGAAAGTAGGTTTTGAATAACGAAGATGTCTGTTTAAATTTTTTCTTTATCATTCACTGTTGTCCAGTTATAAGCATTTGAAATTTTAGCGTGATGACGTCACAAGGTTGACACGGTATACCTGAGAAATATTAAAGTGTTGATATTTCATAAAGTATGACTTGGACAAAGACGAAACATGGCAGCAATGTTGACCTCCAAGTGCTCGACTCATCACTGATGTTTGTATAGTTACCATGGAAACATACTAGGTTCCAGACCCTTTTATCGATATTTCATAAAATGTAATTTTCTTGTTTTCTGGATACCTACTGTTGGCTTTGTTCTGGTTATGTATTTGGCATGACGTTCTTAATATGAGAAATGACAGTATTTGCCTAAACAATGCCTCGTACTAAAACTAGAGCAAGTTTTTATTTACTCCATGCAGGGGCCTGGAGCCTAGTATATTACCATGGTGACCACGAAAAGTAGTTTGTCACATAGCTCATTGTGGTAGTTGAAATGCTACTAAGTTTTGTAGTTCTCGTGAAAACACTTAACAAAATATCAAGACTTTAATATTTATCTAGTACAGCATGTCCACCTTGTGACGTCATCACGCTAAAATTTCAAATGCTTATAACTAGACAACGGTGAATGATAAAGAAAAAATTTAAACAGATTTCGTCATTATTCAAAATCTACTTTCGAAGGAAAGACATTATGGAAACTAGATTTTTTCATTTCATAGGCACTTTAAGTTCAAACCATTATAGCTCAAAAACGTGTTCAATTTATATGCCCAAAACCCCTCCCTCTTGATCGGATCATTTACATCTATCCTATCAATTACTTTAACTGTTACACCATCTAATCCCTGGTTGCCTTATAAAAATGTATATACAAATGTTCCCCAGCTATATTCCTCTATCGTTTCCATTTCCATTTAGACCGCTTCTATTTCTATGGTTATTAAACCTCTTCCTAAATGAAGTATAGTACTCCCCATGCATACATTTTTTCACACCTCCGACACTTGATAGTATAAATCACACTTTATACTTTATACTTTATACTAAATGTCATATTTTACCGTCAAATGTACTTCTCAAACTCATTAATAATTCATGAGCTAATTATCCAATAATAAAGATAACTAAGTCAAACACCGTGTCTCAGAACACCACAGGGTGTATAAAAAAAGCGCAACCTCGGAATTTCCCAAGAAATCCACTTTGTTTTTATTAGCACAAAAGATTTTAGGCCTCTGGGGGAATTTAAAATAGCTTCTAATCGTATTCCAAGGGCATAACTGTCGAATTGCTAATAAATAAACAATTAAATAAATGCATAAATTTCGATTCAATTCTGCTTTACGTGCTCGAGTTTGTAGTAATTAGACAGTTATGCCCCTGGAATACGATTACAAGCTATTTTAAATTCCCAGGGGCGAAATTTTTTTTGTTTAAGAACACAATGGATTTCTTGGGAAATTCCGAGGTTGCGCTTTTTTTATACACCCTGTACAATACATTTGATCGGCATACGTAATTAGGATATTTGAGGAAGATCACTAGTGATCTTCCTCAAATATCCTAATTACGTATGCCGATCAAATGTATTGTAGTGTTCAATATCCTAATTACGTATGCCGATCAAATGTATTGTAGTGTTCAACTATTAACATAACCCTCCCATGAGAGAATATCATCCAATCAAATATAACCTATACTTGTGTTCATTTGAGAAGCTATTTAAACAACTCCAGCTCGTGTCCCACCGGGATATCCAAACACTTGTTTTCTCGTGTTTGGATATCCCAGTGAAACACTCGCTGTCGTTCAAATATTACATCTCAAACTCATTAATAATTCATGAGCCGAAAACAAAGGAAATCAGCACCGAGACGGTGGGTGGGATATTGGAGGAAGAAATTACATAAATTAAGCCAACTTTCACCTCGATTTTCTCCTAAAATACTGATTTGTTTGAGATGTAATATGAAACACTCGGAAGAGTGTTTAATTGGGATATCCAAACATCTCGAAGTTTGTTAAAAAACCTCGGCTTCGCCTCGGTTTTCAACAAACGTCTCGGTGTTGGGATATCCTGATGAAACACTTCTCCTCGTGTTTCATATATTATAATACTTCTACTTCTCTGATTCACTCGAAGTACATATTTGGCAACGCGCCTTATACCACATTTCCTAATTACTCTATCCAAAACCACTTGCTGTCTCAATTTAGACTTTACTAATCTGTTCTTGAAATTCTTAGCCCTTGAGACCAAAGGTTTTCCCTAAAAATCTCCATCATGTTAACCAATTAAAGATTGTAAAATTGGCCAAAGCATAGTTAGTAGAAGGGATGGTTTGGAAGGTCGGCAAAAATCATTTTTCTATGTTGTTCACTTTCACGGTCACTGAACGTATTGTATTTTCTGTATAATGAAGCAGTCATCTAATAACAACGTTCGGATTTAATTAGTGTAGTCCTTCATCGTCACGTGTCCATAGAATTTCCTTTCTCCAACCGATAACAAACACTTTCTCCAATACAATAACATGACATTGTGTCATCTTTGAAAGACAAAGGAGCTTCCAAACCATCCCCTCTACTAACTATGGCCAACAAAGCAGCGAATTCAAAATACAGCAGCAAGACTTGTAACAGGGGTTACAAAATCGGAGCATATCTCCCCTGTGCTTCGTAATCTTCACTGGTTGCCGGTGAGATCAAGGATTGTATTTAAGATACTAATAATTACTTTCAAGGCTTTGCAAGGCCAGGCGCCTGTTTATATTACTGATTTGCTAAATAAATATAAACCTACTCGTGCTTTGAGATCATCAGACCGTAATCTGCTACTTGAGCCAAAATCCAAAACGGTGACTCATGGAGACAGAGCGTTCTCGATTTCGGCACCAAAACTGTGGAATTCATTACCACAGGAAATTAGAAGTTTTGATATGTTGGGTAATTTTAAGTGCAGTTAAGACTTTTCTTTTTTAAAATTAATAGTTTTTTTGTTCATAGTGGTAATATATGTAGTAGGCTTTATCTTATAATGAAACTGTAATAAGTTTTATCAGTAAATTTAAGAATATATTGTTGTAAGAGCATTGAGGCTATTGTATAATGCTCCTAATACGTCTATTATTATTATTATAACCTTTCCTCCCGACACTGCTGGATGAAATTAACAATCTGAATTAAAAGATTATCTCTAGATTTTCCTTTTGGCCTTCGAAAACCGCAAACTAATAATACTTTTCATAAAACCTCGCTTAACAAACTTATATATATATATATATATATATATATATATATATATATATATATATAATATATATATATATATATATATATATATATATATATATATATATATATATATATATATATATATATATATATATATATATTATATATATATATATATATATATATATATATATATATATATTTTCAGTATATATTTTTGTATATATATATATATATATATATATATATATATATATATATATATATATATATATATATATATATATATATATATATATATATATATATATATATATATATATATATATATATATATATATATATATATATATATATATGGTTTAGCTTGGTTTCCGAGCTACGTATACAAACAGTGCTCAATGCGTATTAATGCAGGGCGTTATAGAAAGTATGATGGACAAAAATATAAATATAAAATCACTGTTACTTAAGTTTCACGTTACACGATCATCAGACAGTAAAAATATACAGGTAAAAATGTCTTATATTTATGCCTAAAGGCTAAACTTATGCAAATTTTCAAAATAAGCTACATATTATAAAATGTTAATCAGGATAAAATTCAATAGAATAAAAGGTCAATAAAATAATAAAAAAAAAAATAATAAGATAAAAATTAAGACCCCCGAGGTAGTCCTTTTCGATTAAAGGTCAACTATACCTTTTGAGGTTATTCTATTTTTCGTTAGAATTCAAAAAGTTCAAATCAAAACCGAAGAAATAATTGAAATTGGTTACTCGGTTCTACTTTTATGATCTGTTAAAGATCGCGTTTTCAGCCCTTTTGCTAAACTTAGTTGAACAACGACCGCGTCGGAAGAAGGCCTGGTACTACCGGTAAGTGATGTCATAATGATGTCATACGGCAAGAAAATACTGTATATTTTGGTTTTATTTTAGTGAAATTTGGAATACTGTTTACTCTTGGGTGAGTGATAAGTGACAAACCAAATATCAAGCACTGGAATATTATTTTGTTCAATAAACCTATTACCAGTATGACACTATGACGTCATACCGGTAATAGTGCCATTCTTCTCATAACACGGTCGTGCAACAAGAGATTCGAAGAAATACTCCTCAATAAATCCTGCACTATATCATGAAATTCATTTTTATCTTCACTTTTACAAAGTTAGATGATATCTCTTTCGGAGGAAAATAGAACCTCAAAAGGTATAGTTGACCTTTAAGTTACTTCATTCTTATAGTTCTTAATGAAGAATTTGTTTTCATGGCGACACTGTAGGAAATCAGCTCGTCGCGTTTGTTTAGCAGGTCGTCGTTTCGTGCTTGTATGATGCCGAGCTTCTCCGAAAGGCATAAATTACATCGCTTGGGTTTGTTGTTATAGGCGCTAGCTGCAGAGGTAATAATTTTCGTTTTTGAGATTACAAATGTATTTCGAGAGCTCTTTGAAAATCGTGAATTTTTGGACATAACATTCAATCTACACGACGGCACATATATCGCCCCTACATGAAGCCCAACGACCAGCCATTATATATTAACACACAATCCAACCATCCGGCCGCCTTCCATCATCCGCCAGCTCCCAAAATCAATAATCCGCAGAATATCACAACTGTCGTGCAATGAGGAAGCATTCAACAACGCCAGACGCCCTTCAAACCAGTGGCCATTGTCATAGGCTATCATTCGACAATAGCACAACCAGGAAGAACAAGACGTGCCGAAAAAGAAAAACGATACTATCTCCTTGGTCGATAAGCACTTCCCGAGAAACCACAGATTACATAAACTGTTCAACAAAAATACCATCAAGGGCAGCTACAGCTGCACCCAAAACATATCAAGTATAATTAAGAATCACAACAACAAGACATCAACACAGACCCGATTAACATATCCACTTCATGCAATGCAGAAAAAAATAACAATGCCCCCTCGAAAACAATTGTCTAAAGCTTAATTTCCACTCGCTACTTTTATCTCGCTATCTACTTTTTTCGATCGCTTTCTTTTGTCTTAAGGTGAATTTCCACTTGCTACTTTTATCTCGAGATCTACTTTTTTCGATCAAAATAAGTCTCGCGATCTGGTACTTTGATTTCCATTTAAATCGCGCGATTTTAAGGCCGCCAAAATTGAATCGTAAACAAAATGATATTCAACAAAATGGTACTTCACACTGATATTTTGTCAGGCTTTTTTCTTATTATTTTCCTTGAAAACACGAAGTGACGTGTTCCAGATGCAAGAATTGTCCTGGACCTCTTGAATAAATGTTTCCAGATCGAACGGAAGTGGATCTACTGCCTGTAGTATTGGCAAAGCTGAAGGATCTTGAGAAGAGCATTCTGAAGATTCAATAAATAAACAGCTTCATCACCATCATCGTCGTTATTTCCTACAGGTATATTCTGACTCTGTTGTAACTGATATGCACGGATCAACTCTTCGATGTTCAACGAGCATCAGCCATTTTGTTGGTGCAAGAATGCATTTACGATCGACAAAGTAGGAATCTTTCCAACTCTTTTTTACTAAGATCGCGCGAGTGCTAATTTGAGCCAGCGATCTGTCATTGAAAACTAAGGCGCATGCTCACAACCCTCAAACGATCGAAAAAAGTAGATCGCGAGATAAAAATAGCGAGTGGAAATTAAGCTTTATGAGCACTCGACCGGATCCCATTGGAAAGAATTACATCGGCTTAACGGAAGGCGCATGTAAATAACGGTATAATCAACACAAAAGTTCGTTTCATAACAAGAAAAGCAGTAGCAGCACAGAGCTCTCGAAATACATTTGGAATCTCCAAAACGAAAACAAGAACCACCACATCAACTGGTCGATTATTACCTCTGCTAGCGCCTATAACAACAAATCCAAGCAATGTAATTGATGCCTTTCGGAGAAGCTCTGCATCATACAAGCACGAAACGACGACCTGCTAAACAAACGCGACGCGCTGATTTCCAAGTGTTGCCATGAAAACAAATTCTACATTAAGAACTATAAGAATGAAGTAACTTAATCGAAAAGAACTACCTCGGGGCTCTTAATTTTTATATTATTATTATTATTTTTATTATTTTATTGACCTTTTATTCTATTGAATTTTATCCTGATTAACATTTTATAATATGTAGGTTATTTTGAAAATGTGCATAAGTTTAGGCGTATATATTATATATAATAGACATTTTTTATTGTCTGATGATCGTGTAACGTGAAACTTAAGCAACAGTGATTTTATATTTATATCTTTGTCCATCACACTTTATATATATGTTTGTAATTTCTTTACTATTTAGACTGTTACCCACTATAGGATACGAAATTGGCCTGATTAAACGCAATGCGTAGCAATGTGTAGCAACGCAGAGATATTCCTGCTGTTCAGTACAACATTTTGGTGACAGAGAATTACATTACTTTCACACCAAAACGACGACGTTGACATATCCGGTTCCACATTTCTACCGTTATTACAAGAATTTGACAACGGAGAACATTACTATCACGCTAATACGACGACGATGACATATCAGGTGCAGCTAGCTCTCGTTTATACCACAAACAACTGTACAATTAACGCTCCATAGACTGGAATTTCTCAGAAACGTCAACGAGCAAGAAAATACACCCAAAAATTCAATATTAGCGTAGTGTGTATTTTTGTGACAAAAGATTCTAGTTATTAAGATTTGAAGTGTCGCGCAGTTAAGGTTTCTTTGAACTCATTCCGATCTGAGAGAACCAGCGATGTCCGAACCACTCAAATCCTCAAACAATACATGGACGATCGTCAAGCTCAAATCCTCAAAAAATATTTCGATTCCTGGTACTATAAAGCGAGGAGCAAAAATTACAATAAATATGTTCGTGGCACGAGACATGTAATGCTTAATCAACTATACAGTTACCCCTGCGTTCGAGCGTGCGCGGCAATGGTAATTTGGACTGATCGGTATATAGACAGTCCGCGTAGCATCTTTGTTTATCGTTTATTTATATATATATATATATATATATATATATATATATATATATATATATATATATATATATATATATATATATATATATATATATATAAATGAATGAATGAATATGTAATTGATCATCCCCAAAAGGGGCTTTTCAGAATCAATAGAATAACTACAATAATAAATAAATAAACCATGCTGAAACTACTCTATATAGTTATTACTCATTGAGAAAAAAACTCTCAATAAATCTTTCTTCAAGTTAGTTTTAAAAGTACTGATCGTTCCAGATAGTTTGATGTTTGGGGATAACTCATTCCATAGTTTTGCTATGCGGTATTGGAACGACTTCTGTCCCGTTGCACTTGTAAAGAGTGGTGTGTTTATCTGACCAGATTGCCTGGTTGTCCTTTTACTTACTGATTCTCTGGTAATGAATAGCGAAGTCAGATAATTTGGTGCCAGTCCGTTCATGCACTTATATATATATATATATATATGCACATATATATATATATATATATATATGTCTTAATAGCGTCCTATATGGCTTACCAGAAACTGAATTGAGCAAGTTACAGTGAATTCAAAATACAGCTGCTAGACTGCAGTTTAACCCCTGCAGGTTAAAAAATCGGAGCATATCTCCCCTGTGCTTCGTATAAATCTTCACTGGTTGCCGGTGAGATCACGGATTGTTTTTAAGATACTAATAATTACTTTCAAGGCTTTGCATGGCCAGGCGCCTGTTTATATTACTGATTTGCTAACTAAATATAAACCTACTCGTACTTTGAGATCATCTGACCAAATTCTGCTACTCGAGCCAAAATCCAAAACGGTGACTCATGGAGACAGAGCATTCTCGCGGTTGCAGCACCAAAACTGTGGAATTCATTACCACAGGAAATTAGAAGCTTTGAAATGTTAAGTAGTTTTAAGTCTGCAGTTAAGACTTTTCTTTTTTAAAATTAATAGTTATTGTTCATAGTGTTAATATATGTAGTAGGCTTTATCTTATAATGAAACTGTAATAAATAAATATATATATATATATATATATATATATATATATATATATATATATATATATGTAGGGCACATTGTATACTTTCATGTATATATTACGCTCACCGCTCATGTGGTTTGAGCACTCTTATGGATTGGGCGGAGAGTCTCTCTCAATGAGACGTTTACTGTTTGCATTATGCATTGCTCACTGCTCGCAGTTTGAGCACTTTGGTGACTCCACAATGCAATCCTACAATGTGTAGCCGTACATAGTGGGTCCCAAGTCCACAGTTACCATAAAGCCATTATGGTGATAGCCGGTAGGGCACATTGTATACTTTCATGTATATATTACGCTCACCGCTCATGTGGTTTGAGCACTCTTATGGATTGGGCGGAGAGTCTCTCTCAATGAGACGTTTACTGTTTGCATTATGCATTGCTCACTGCTCGCAGTTTGAGCACTTTGGTGACTCCACAATGCAATCCTACAATGTGTAGCCGTACATAGTGGGTCCCAAGTCCACAGTTACCATAAAGCCATTATGGTGATAGCCGGTAGGGCACATTGTATACTTTCATGTATATATTACGCTCACCGCTCATGTGGTTTGAGCACTCTTATGGATTGGGCGGAGAGTCTCTCTCAATGAGACGTTTACTGTTTGCATTATGCATTGCTCACTGCTCGCAGTTTGAGCACTTTGGTGACTCCACAATGCAATCCTACAATGTGTAGCCGTACATAGTGGGTCCCAAGTCCACAGTTACCATAAAGCCATTATGGTGATAGCCGGTAGGGCACATTGTATACTTTCATGTATATATTACGCTCACCGCTCATGTGGTTTGAGCACTCTTATGGATTGGGCGGAGAGTCTCTCTCAATGAGACGTTTACTGTTTGCATTATGCATTGCTCACTGCTCGCAGTTTGAGCACTTTGGTGACTCCACAATGCAATCCTACAATGTGTAGCCGTACATAGTGGGTCCCAAGTCCACAGTTACCATAAAGCCATTATGGTGATAGCCGGTAGGGCACATTGTATACTTTCATGTATATATTACGCTCACCGCTCATGTGGTTTGAGCACTCTTATGGATTGGGCGGAGAGTCTCTCTCAATGAGACGTTTACTGTTTGCATTATGCATTGCTCACTGCTCGCAGTTTGAGCACTTTGGTGACTCCACAATGCAATCCTACAATGTGTAGCCGTACATAGTGGGTCCCAAGTCCACAGTTACCATAAAGCCATTATGGTGATAGCCGGTAGGGCACATTGTATACTTTCATGTATATATATATATATATATATATATATATATATATATATATATATATATATATATATATATATATATATATATATATATATATATATATATATATATATATATATATATATATATATATATATATATATATATATATATATATATAATATATATATATATATATATTCGAGTTATCAATATATATTTTCGTGTCTTAAGTGTGATTTTTTGTTTGGTTTTGATTGAGTTGTTGATCGTGCTGCAGCAGGATCCTGGTTCGACTCCCGACGGCGCGCGACTATTTTTATTTCTCGTCATTTTTATCGTCTTCATTCTTTAGTTTAGTTTAGTTTAGTTTAGTTCAGTTCAGTTTATTAGATTTATCACTCTTAGGTAAACGGAATACCCCGACAGGCTAGAAGCCCAATTATACGGATTTCGAGGGCCTACGATTTAAGGTATTACCCTTTGGTGTATTAAAATTAGGGTTAGTGTTAAAATTATAGGGTTAGTGTTAAAAAATTCATGATGAGGGATAGGTGAAATAGATACTATATACAGACTGTAAAAATGTCACGCGGCGATGAATCGGAAAAGATTATGCATGGGGTTGCATTCTCGTTAGGAAACGTAGTGCTGGCAAATACGCATAAAAGTCTAGTAAAATCCTGTATTAATCTCCCACTAAAATTCTGGTTTTCTTGGCATCCGCCGATTTCAAACACGTTTTTCACACATATTACTCGCACGCATGGGGGAAATATCTCGAGAATAGAACATCACGTATAGTTTAGCCGAGGAAGAGAATTAAGAGAAGAACTCCTACTGGCAGATGCAACACGCCCAATTATTAACTATTTCCTGACAGGCTGAAAAACATCCAAAATTGAACCACCTCTTTGTTCTGTTGATATCTTTAGAAATAACCATAACTGTTGCGAAAGCTATACATTTCTGAAAGCACAATAAACCGGCTGTTACTACCAATGCTTTTCAATTTCCCCAACAAGACACATTATGTTAATATAAATTAGCATTATCACAAATCAGGTTGAAAAACTTCTATTTTTCTAGAGAAGGCCATCTTTCACGCCCGCGCGTAGCATCTACATGAAAATTCAAAATGACACCAATCGTTTATGAGTTGTTTATGAAATCAAATCAAACTTGGCGTGTGAGTGGATTTCAGGTGCCCCCTTTTGGCGCTTGTCGAGTTTCAATTTTTACTCTTGTCTTGTGTTACCGTGTGCCATGTTTTTCGATTCACGATTTCGTCAGAATTATAAGACCGATTTTGACTGCGCCAAACATGAAAGATTTAACCATATATTTTCCCGTCTAACCCCGATCCAAAAACTATGCGTTACTATACACGGGATGAACATTCCCTCACTGTGATAGAAATCTCTTCCTATACATATGTCTCGAGCAAATGTAAACCGGAATTGAGTTAAGTAGCATTGTTTTGTAGTGCATTTTCTTTCTTAAAAACATTGGAAAACAACATTATTCTCGTAATTGAATCAACATTTTCGCATGCGTTGGATGAAACGGATGTCTTAGGAATGTAGCGATCAACGTACTTGCATGTCTAAAAATAAGTAAATAAGACCACGCAATTTTATATGTACAGTATAAAAAAGCAAGAAAGTTTGGAACTTTGCAAACATTTCAAGAGTCTGAGAAGATCGTCGAGGTATTAAACAAGTCATTTGACATTATACAACATCGCAGTTATGGTAAGTCGAAGAAAAAAATATTATCGCATTTATAATCGCCCTTAATTGTATATGTGTATATTATATGTATGTGTTATAAGTGTTAATTATGCCTTGCTATATGTGTCGAGTACAAGATTTAGTATATTATATAGTGCCATATATGTACGACAGCTATATTTCCCACAAACACTGACCTTCTTAGTGAACGCCGGTTATACGTTCTAAATTAGCTAAATCAATTCTAAATCAATTTTTTCTTTGCAAATTTCGCGATTTGTAACCCTATAGGTAAGCTACAGCTAACCGCGATCGGCGTGTGCGATTGTAACTGTAATCATTGTAAGCATTGTAAGCGTGTTTATGATCAAGATACTTGCCAGCCACAATCCTCATGAATCTTATCACAAATGTACTATATTTCTTTGGATAGTAGTTGAGCGAACACTCGAACAAAATTAACCGTACTTTGTTTCGCGAAGCCTATCGGGATTATGCAATAATTGCATCAATTTGTCGACCCGAAAAATAATACGCAGAAACGCTGCCGAAACGGAGATTGTGTCTGGACTTACTGTCCATCCGTTGTTGAGGTTCCACTGTAATTAAAAATGTATACTGTAACGAATCGCCTGCGTGGTATGCTCGGCTTTGATTCGAATACCGCCATATGTTTCCTTTCGATCTCGGTCATTTCATATTTTTTTACACCCACTGGTTCGTTATTTCTTTCAACGCAATGAAATTCAAATCAAATCAAAATTGTAGCAATTGAGGTACCAGGTGGGAGTACCGTAGTTTGAATATCAACATCAAAAACCCAGCAAATAACTCGTAGATACAACAATTTAGTCGAATATTTTAATACAGCTAACGTTTCGTTGTATTCATCACAACATCATATAAGAGCATGATTAACAAAAAATTTGACTGCCCCAACCGGGAATCGAACCCGAGGTCTCGGAATCAACGCATCGGCGCTCTAACCACTGAGCCATATATAAGGAACTTACTATATGTTACTTTGTTAATAAGCTCTGATGTTGTTGTGATATACAACGAAACGTTATAGCCTACATTAAAATATTCGACTAAAATATTGTACCTACGAGTTATTTGCTGAGCTTTGACATTTATACATTCAAATCAAAATTAGTTCAATGCAAAACATTGAACTCATATTAAACTTGCGTAGGTAGCATAGTAATATAAATCGAATTATACTTTGGGTTGGTCTACTGAAATAGCGCGTAGGAGGTCTAACGTCTTGAGTTAAGGCCCTTCGTCACAGCCTGAAACTGACACTATACCTGCATCACATCACTTTACGGTTCACTTTCTGACGTCGAAGGGCGCTCACGCGGAAACGTTAATTTCGGCAGTATACACCAACCTTTTAGAGTATTGGATTTGTATTTCAACTCAAATTAGTTTGATCTGACAGATACACGATCACATCAGTAAATTTCTGCCATTTATAAATCGTGTTTATAGATAAATTATTTTGAATTGATTCACCCTTACTCTGATGATGGGCTCCGTTCACAGTTCACCATATATATATATATATATATATATATTTTAAAAACTCATTAATAATTCATGAGGAAAACACAAAGGAAATCACTACCGTGTCGTAGGTTTTATATGTGATAAAATTTCATCCTAATTTACATAAACTTTATCTTTGATTTTCTCGGCTTAGACAACATTAATTTTCAAAACTTGATACTACGCCAATGAACTTATCAAATGGGTCGTTTTTCAAACCGTTTAATAAACTCGCAGCACGTGTTTTATCAGATCTAAAACACTCGGGCTACGCCCTCGTGTTTTATATCTGATAAAACACTGCTGCTCGTTTGTTAAACAGTACATACATATATACATATATATATATATATATCCCAAACTCTACTTTTTTACTACTGTTGAGTATATTTAGTTTTGACTTTGAAGTTCAATCTCACTTCTCAACTAACGCGAGGTTAAAAACATTATAAGGTGCTAAGAAAAGCACCTAAATGCTCAACAAAACATAAGTGGACTAAATCCGCTCATAACACCCGAACTATGTAGAATCCTCAAGTCTTATAACAGCGATGCTTATCCCCAGCCAAGCTGTGTCTCGAGTGTGTCGTGTTGAGAATATACTTAAGTGTCTATAACAACTATAAAAATGTTATATTACTTATAAACACTCTCCATAAGGCAAATATAGTTCAACAGTGAAATAGTTCTTTCATTTGATCTTTCCTTCGATACTTCATATAGGCTTTTTTAAATGATGAGTGCGACATCTTCCGAGGAATTTCACTTTCTTTCCTGCTTTCCGTGTGTGATAAACAACAGGTGGTTGAGGATTTGCGTAAAAAAGTTGACAAAATCTCTAGCAGTAGTATAGAGTTCAAGTATACAACGTCTGAATTAGGTCATAATTAGCATTTCAGACAAACAAACCATTACAGAACATCAACGTTAAGCTCAAATCATCAAATATTTTGGTATTCAATTCTGTATTCACTTCGTGTACAATCTATATTTGGGGTGAGCCGGTGAGGCACTATACTGAAAACAAGACGCCGAGAGGCGTAAACTCGGGTAGTGATGCGCGTTGTGCCGTCTTAATATATACTACAGAGGCTTACAGCTATACTCTATCTCGTCAGGTATAAATGTCAACACTCAACAGAGCATTTTTTGTCCTTTGGCTTTACAAGTTGTCCATTCCACTAACATTCTTTGCATTTCTCTCATCTTAGAGTATATTTGCAATAAAACGTGTTGTGCTGCGTAGGCAGTGTAGAAATACAAATCAAGTATCTTGAAAATGGTTGGTGTACTGCCGAACTAGCGCGTAAGTTGTCTAACGTTTCGGGTGCTTCGCGGTTTCGCTCGAAACGTTAGACGTACTACATACGCTAGTTCGGCAGTGTACACTAACCTTTTTATATATTTGATTTATATTTGCAATATAGTTTGCAGGTTTACATAATTTGAGTAACACTTTTCAGTGCAATACATTGACACATTTAAGGAATGTTCGTATAGGATTGTTTTCAAGTTCAAAATATACTTGCATTTACTTTCAGTTTCTCTTTGAGAGCGCGGACCAACCCGTGCCGAAATTGCTCGTCATCTTTTAGTGTATGTCTACCGCTATCGAGCAAGCCTAAGACATACGGTACATGGACGATCGTCAAGCTCATATCCTCAGAAAAATTATTCAGAGTCACGGACAGGAATTGGATGAAATTGGTGTTAATTGGATGAAAAGCTAATTGGCGCCGCGTCAAACCCTGTTTAAGCGATCCAATTAGTTATAAGGTTCGCAATCAAATCGTGCAAACACCTAACGTGGGGGGTGAGAAGAAAAGGCGATAAAAATACGAAGCATGCCTTTTCAAGTAGTATATATACTTGATGGGCGTGTATACTAATTTCATATAAATCACGAAGAGCGCACAGTCTCCTAAAATAGTCTGCAAACTTTTACAAACCGACAATCGTATTGCGAGAACAGGCCAGTTAGAGGATTTGATGTACTATACCTAAGCTCGATACTGTTCGGTCACTGACGAAATACAAACCGCAACCTTTTAACCCGACGCGGTGAGGTGCTAAGCTAACACGCGTACACACAGTCTACAGCAAAGGTCACACTCAACGTGTCTGTCTTGAAAACATGGTGGGCTGGCAAGGCTTGGTGTTCAAAACTAACTTTAAAACTAACACGTGTCGCGAAGCTAAGAAGATAATTCTCTAAGCCTAAGGTTATTTAGTTGCCTGCTTAAAACATAACAAGTACTGGAAATTTCAATCGTTTATCTCCGCGTGTTAATGAGCAAACAGAATACAATCACCACAGGGTCTCCGACCGCTTCTAATAATAATTAAGGCGTCGACAACCGACTACGGCCATGCGTTTCAATAATATCAGTTAAGAAGGTCGATGTTCTGCCGAAATGGTATGTAGGAGGTCTAACGTTTATTACCGGTACGAGGAGGGAAACGTGATGTTTTGAAATTTCTGTTGTTTCACCCTGAAGTTCTTAATATACCCCCGCGTTGGGCCGGGATCATGGTTCAAGGCGACTTGTGTTGCGTGGGCAGTAACGGCCAAGAATAGATAGGAGATAGTAAGTCTACTGACGTGTCCAAGTGAACACCCTACAAAAACAGGAAGATATGTTTATGAAGTTTCAAGTTTTACATTGTTTGGCATTACTTGAAGGCAAAACATCGGAAATATCTTGTCGGAAAAAAGTTATACAAAAGTTTATAAAATGCAGAGCAACTCGAGAAACTCGCTTGAAAATATACGGTTACAACAATCAAAGGCAGCCTGTGGAGAACTCGTGCATGTTATTTTTGTATCAGTGAAAAATATTATCCTTCCAATACGATAAACAAAGCCAAATTTCTCTAGAACTAAAAACCAAAGAACTTACATTTAAGCAACACTTGTTTTGTGGGTGGAGTGTCGCTTTAAGATCCTAATTAATATCTGGTCGTAAGGCGTGATGATCGGCCAGCTTAAGAGTGATCAGACACCAATAATAAAGGTGCGGGATATCAATAACAACACGTGCGCGCAGGCACCAACAATAACACGTGGGTTCAAAATCGTTGGCAGATTACAAACGTTTGCAGTGAAAGTGACGAAGGACATTCAAAACATTACATACCTCCTACAGACAAGGAAGACGGGAAGACGTGATGTTTCGGCGACACACCAACCTAGTATTTCTTAATTCACATTTTAACCTCCTACGCACCACGTTCGTAGCGCTATCTTGTGGGCAGGTGTGCTAATTATAATTCCCTATTAACGAGCTTATCAACGTCCCAATATAGCTTATCACCGTGCCAATATAGTGCTTATCACCGTGCCAATTTTTCCTTGATAATAACACTTCAATCGATAGTTAGCAATCAGAAGATTACAGGTTCGATTCCTGTCCGGGACTCAGAATAATTTTTCTGAGGATACGAGCTAATTGACGATCGCCCGCCCATGTATCGTCTGTCTACTCCAAGCTCTCCCACATTCACTACAACAGTGTATATATATTAACACATAATAACACTTGTTATAATAACGATAATAAAACCGCTAATCCGTGTGTACAGCAATCAAGGAAAACAACCACCACTCAGGGTCTTAAAAAATAATTGAGGAGAAACTGCTGCCTTTGAAATAATAACCAACAAATGGCAAGACTTTTGGGTCTTCTCGGATAACGACCTTAAATCGTAGGCCCTCAGAACCCCTATCATTTTGGCTTCTAAGCCTGTTGGGGTATTCCGTTCACCTACAAGAGTGACAAACACAATGTCAATAAACTAAACTGTTTAACATAGAAAATTAGTCTTAACTCTTTCCTGTCCGGCTGAAAAACATCCAAAATTGAACTACCTCTTTGTTCTATTGATATCTCTGGAAATAACCATAACTGTTGCGAAAGCTATACATTTTCTGAAAGCCCAATAAACCGATTTTACCAGTGCTTTTTAATTTCCCGAACAAAGACACATCATGTTAACATAAATTACATTAATTTTCATAAATCAGGTTGAAAAACGTTCATTTTTCTCCGAAAAGCCCATCTCATACTCCCGCGTAGCATGATCATGAAAATTCAAAATGCCACCAATCGCAGAGTTTTTTATGAAATCAAATCAAACTTGGCGTGTGAGTGGATCTCATGTGCCTGGCGCTTGTCGAATTTCAATTTTTAATCTTGCGTTACTGTGTGCCGTGTTTTTCGATTCACGACTTCGTCAGTCTTCTGATGAACCATTTTGACTGGGCCGGACAGGAAAGAGTTAACATAGATTACACATGAAGAAAATTAGTCTGGAAAACAATTGTTCGCCGTACATTCACGAGCACGTAAAACCGGCAAAGAAAAACTGGCCGATGTTTAAGGTATTAATTACCTGCATAATCAACGTGTTGGTTTCCGAAAAACGACAAACAGTTGAATCGTGATCGTGGCTTCCTCCGTGTCGAATCGTTTCCGGAAACTTTATTTTGACCGTTTTCTTCCCATCTCACTTTTGTCACGGCCGACACTTCTTTAACCTCGTAGAGACATTCAACGTATCGTTTTTGGTAGACAAATGCATTTTTATGACATAGTTAGCTTAGCCGGCAAGGTAATTCCGATGTAATGCCTTCGAGTAATGCCAAACAATGTAAGATAAAACTTTAATTATATTTCATACACATCTTCCTGTTTAATGACTTCATGAGTTTTCTGATGAACCATTTTGACTGGGCCGGACAAGAAAGAGTTAAAGTACAAAGGATGTACAGAAATAATGAGGAGATCTAGCGTTTGTTGAACTAATCTTTAAGGTTGAGACATACGAGGGGACTAATCGCGCGCACCATGCGAAATCTTGTCGCGGAGACAAACTATTGTCCCCGCAACATGTTCCATCGTATAAACAGGAACTATAGTCCCTGCGACAAAATTAAAATAAAACCAATCAATAAAATAAAACAATTTTATTTTCGTGTGTCGTCAACAGGGAAAATGTCCGCGCGACATGCCCCCGCGATTTCAGCTATATCCTTTAATGAGAAAGTCTATTATTATATAAACGTGTTGAAAGCCTATGACCTATGATATTGAACGTGTTGTGGTGCGTGGGTAGTGTAGAAATACAACAAACTGCCGTAGGAGGAAGACGTCTAACGTTTCATGTGAAGGTCCTTCGTCACAGTAAACGATATCAACATGTTGTACTGCGTAGGCATGAGTATAGAAATACAAATAGAATATTCTAAAGGCGCTGTTACACTGTGCAATTTTTCATGCAACTTGTCTCGCAACACTGATCCAGAGGCATGTTAAGTAAGACAAAGGTCAGCAGAGTGCAACGTGGGCCCATGCTTGCATTTACACTTTTTACTACTTAGCATGCCTCTAGATCAGTGTTGCGAGACAAATTGCATGACAAATTGCTCAGCGGAACAGCGCCTTTAGGGGCTATATGAGTCGGGTTAGTCCGGCTTACGAAAATCTTCCCTCGACTCAAAAGATCATTTGAATTAACTTTATACTCTTCCTACAGTCAGCTAAGCCAGTTCTGCTTTGAAATTTTGGGTGTCTATAGACTATAGTAGCCGTGAAGAACTTCAGTTGTTACTCTAATCAGCCCGACTAACCGGGCTAGCCCGGCTCATATAAATAGCCCCTGGTCGAGGTGTACCACCAAATATATGTGTAATGTGCATAGTCTAACGTTTCGAGTGAAGTCCCTTCGTCAGACAGTGCAGAATATTTGTTTTTCAAAAATTAACGACAAAATGGCCGCCGCTTGAGGGTTAATTTACATATATGATCCTTAGAAAATGACGTCCAATTTTACTTAAGAAATAATAAACGTGTCGCGTGTGATTTTCGAGTTATAATGGCACGAGAGATGCGTGCAAAACACGAGGCGATAGCCGAGTGTTTTACTAGCTATACTAGCTTATAATCACACAAGACAAAGTTTTTTATTTCTTTTATAAAAGAACGGCCATTAAATTAACAATAAAGCCATGAAAAATGTAGATTTACCTGTTATAAATGACGTTACTATGTGCGTTGCTAGGAAGCCAATGATGAAAACACGTTGGCGATTTTAGCGATGAAAATGCACTCAACGTTGCAGTTAAAACATTCTGCTGTGTTAGTACCTTGATTAGCTTTGTAACCAGCTATTCTTTGACTTTCTTTTGTGATTTAAACTATTTAAAATCCGTCAAAAACGACAAAATCTACGCGAGGAATCACGTCAGCTTATGCTTTATGTAATAATATATGAAACACGAGGGAAGAGTGTTTCATCAGGATTTCAAACCGAGACGTTTGTTGAAAACCGAGGCGAAGCCGAGGTTTTTTAACAAACTTCGAGGTGTTTGGATATCCTGATGAAACACTCTTCCGAGTGTTTCATATTACATCTCAAACAAACCAGTATTTTAAGAGAAAATCGAGGTGAAAGTTGGCTTAATTTATGTAATTTCTTCCTCCGATATCCAAACCACCGTCTCGGTGCTGATTTGCTTTGTTTTCGGCTCATGAATTATTAATGAGTTTGAGATTGAGTTATAATTCACGGTTTTTGAGCTCAGTAACCAATCAGATAGCGTGTACTCGCTCATTTACTTCCGGTTATTTTATAAAGTAGTTATATTGAGCGTTTAAAATATTAGCGCATAATCTACGATCCGCCAAATTGTGTTGAAAACAGCGAACAAATATAAAATAGGCTATACGCGTCATTGAGTTGTTGTCGGATTTTATTTAATATTTTCAAAAGCGTTTGAAATGTTCCAAATTCGATGGAAGAACCTATTATATGTTAAAATTTGAATATTGGGTAATACGGTTAAAGTTTTACACCAACATTTTAATAATCATCAAACTTGTAATGACAACAGGACAATGGGATTTTAAAATTTCCGTCATTATTAGAGGCACAAATATTGACGAAAGTTATCTCTAGATTTTGTCAATTGGACGATCGTAGATTTGACTGAGCTAATCAAACCAGTAACTGAATAATTTCGTCAACCTGTCGGCAAACGGTAGACGAGCTACTCAATAAGCAGAATCTTCATTTTAATATTTTCGCTCTATGTGACTCATTGTAAAATGGGACGTCATTTTCTCCTCCTCCTCCTCGCTCTTTGGCAGTAACCACCCACACAACACTGCAGTAATTTGAATCATGCTCGGAAAACGCGGGGGCAATGAGGACTACCAGAACCCCAAGGTGCGAGCAACGAAAAATTTTAAAGCATTCCATCCGGCATTTTATTTTCAAGACGTCAATGTTTTCGTTTTACAAGGAGGAATGAAAAATGACATTTGAAGATCAACGATATAAGGCGGAAGGCGTAACTTTATTGGGAATATAAAAGTATAACGTTATAACTTTATAGAAAGGAATTGAGTATACCACACATGATGAGATTGTATTACCAGAGTTTACATATGATGGGAGTTTATTAACGTTTCAAACGTAGGCCCTTCGAAAACAGGAAAATGTGTCAGACGTTTCGCAAATCATTGAGGTAAAAAAAATTCGGAGTAGCAACCTTACGTGGGATTGGAACTCACGTCCATCGTATTATTTTGGTGTGCAGGAGTGCCAACTTGAGTGGGATTGGAACGTGAGCGTCCATCGGATTATTTTGGGGTGGGCGGTAGTCATTTCTACGTGGGAAACTTCAGATCTTACATGAGGATACTCCTTTTCAACAAGGGAGATCCTCTCTATATAACAATTAGATTATGAGGTAGAAATTTATTTGAGGTGATAGCTGACGAGGGCGACGCCCGAGTTAACTATCCCAATCAAAGATTGGTGTGAATCAAAGATGGCGTGAATCAAAGATGGCGTCCGAAGGCCAACTGGGTGTGGTTTGCTATAACCCGGGCGATGATCGAGAATAAGCATGAAATCTTGTTGGGCAGCAGTCACATTAACTGGATAACATCAAGGGAATCGAGGTATATAATCGTCAGAATTTTGTCACTTAACCATGCAAACAACATAGATCCTAACACTAACCCCCCCCCCCCCCCCCCCCCCCCGCCTAATGATTTTTCTATCCCTAACCCCTCGCCCTACAGTTACTTCCTAACCCTATCCTCCCTCGATTACCTTGATGTTATCCAGGGTAAGTACTTCATCTTAGGATAGGGTAGAAACTTTATTTAAAGAGGGTTACACTAAATAGTACAAAGTACTAACAAACTTGTGGCCCTCGAAATTTTTTTACAAAATGTATATATGTGTATATCTATATATATATATATGTGTAAAAATATGCACAAATTATTGCCAATGTCCTGTTTTGAATATTTTCAATAGAATTCAAAGGGTTACGTGGTATTTAATGACATCAAAACTTGACAGCTGTAATAGCAGCTGTAATAGCTGTAATATATTGTTGTAAGAGCATTGAGACTATTGTATAATGCTCCTAATACGTCTTTTATTATTATTATTATTATTATTATTATTATTATTATTATTATTATTATTATTATTATTATTATTATTATTATTATTATTTATGAAAAGAGACGATGTTATTAAAAAAGTATTATTTTTTGTTTAGTTCAACTGGGTATTCGTTGGAGCAATAATGATCGTACTAAATGTTCTGTACTTTGCCCAATGTCGACCGTTAATACCGGGGAAACGTTCACGGAGCAAGCGCGCGTCAGACAACGGATGCATGATAGGGGGTACTGTCAGTGAGGACGAGAATAGAACGCCGGAGTGGATAAATGACTACGAGTGCCATCCTAGTTGTGTGGCAAGGAAACTAACTATAGACACGGTATACACGAACGGAACTACAATCACGAAAGAGTTCACTGCGGCCTGTATAAAACAGAAAAGACTACCACGCAACGACTTCAAGCTAATCGTTAAAAAAAAGGAAAATAGAATTCCCAAATTTCTCGTCCACAAATATTGCACAATCGGACCCACACTGTACATCAATATAACGGTGGTTAATCAAGGCGAAGTAGAGTGTGAAAAGCTAGCTGTTGGCTGTAAATATGCCTATAGTTGCTGAGCCGTTAGAAAATAAACCTTGATAATTTGTACAGCAGGTAGTCAATTTGGATCTTTCTCCCGAAAATACCCAAGTCACTGGAAGGTGTTCGTGAGCTAAGAACTCGATGTAATTAATCATAATTAGATAGATCTTTAGGTTTGTATATTAAAATTAACTGATTGAAAAAAATGCAATTGCTGTGTAATTGTTGAGTTACGGCGTCACTTCGTCTTCCGACATTATTTGCCCAATGGCGGGAATAAGGCTCAAGACTTATTTCAATTCTTCATGTTAAAGTGTTTAAGGATTCCCTTTTTAAAGTGCCTATGCAATGAAAAATTCAGTTGTAAAATAACTCTTTTGTTTGAGAGAACTCTTGAAACTATAAAGACCAACCATTTACAACTTTTTCATATCTCACTTTTTGTTTGATATGTAAATGATCATACTTATGACATCACACTGCATAATAACGTATTGAAAACGCTTATATATTCTTGAGATTATGTAATGAAATCACTTGAAATGCAGGTGCATGTGCGTGGATGTATCCAATGACATCAAATATGCAAATCATCAAACGATTCCATGTGATAATGGTAAAGATATGCAGTCATTAAGTCATTATACATTGTGATGTCATAAGTATGATCATTTACATATTAAACAAATCTTAATATCTCAAGAGTGAAGTGAGATATGAAAAAGTTGTAAATGGTTAGTCTTTATAGTTTCAAGAGTTCTTTCAAACAAAAGAGTTATTTTACAACTGAATTTTTCATTGCATAGGCACTTTAATTGAAAACTAAATTTTCACTGTGAACGTCACACTAACTATCGTGAAAAAAACAAATTTTAATATGACAACTTAGTCATTTTATATATAGCCATTCAAAATGTATGTACGATTTGAGTGGTCTCCATGCGAATTTGAATGGCTATATATTTTACTGAATGCTTTGATTGAATGCTGTTGCGTACTTGCGTGACGTCACAAGTATAGTACACGCTAGGACAAACATAGAAAAATGTTTTTAGCCATATTGAGCCACGGTGCATGGTAATTGTTACAGGTTACAATGTTAACTGGTTCTGATTCTTGGATACTTATCATATATCAGTAGTGTATATATGCGGGTTTCAGCCCATTTGCCCCCTCCTTTTTCCATTTTTCGAGTATCACTTTTTTTCCCTGATTAGAGTCTGATTAAATAGTCACCCCTCCTCAAATCCCCCTCTTTTTTCGAGTAACAAAACTTCCAAGGAAATTAGACGGGACTTTTCGTTCTCGCGACGACCCACCCCCTTTCATTTTGATTGACACCTGTCAATCAAAACTTTGGTCAGCGGTTGTTTGCATTTTCAAGCTTGGGCGTGGTCGGTTGGACCTGTTTTTCGATTCGAAATATCCTCCTTCTCCTTTATAGAGTTGAAATTTGACACAAAGTCTTCTCCATTTTACTAGCGGTTAGAGATGACCTCTCGAAATATAATACCCTTCTTTGGTATTATAGTTCTCTATTTTCCCTCCTCCTCCTCCTCACTGTCGCTGTGGATCACTTGCATCCTCTCGCTGGCTGCAACCACCGCTGACGACTTCTTGTCCACAAAGTCGGCAAGATGCGCTACGCTCGTCTTTCTCCCCCGCTCGACGTCTCCGTCGACGCTATCTTCAGACGATTGACTACCCCCAGGGTTGGACACAATGTAGGTATTTACCTTTGATTTCGTGTTAGTCAGAGACCTGTCCAGTCTTCTCAGGTAGTCATCCATTACCCAAGGTAGAACCTCCGGTACGTTCTCTCGAATCTCGAGCATCTCGTGCTTCTTTGACTGTATGAATTCCTGTGGGGTAAAGGGACGCTCGTCTTGCCTAAAGGAGAGAAGCGTGTCGATATCCAGTGCAATCTTTGTGTACTTGAACGACGCGTTCTGATGCTTCGTCGTCTTTTCAACCGTACCCAAAAAGTTGTTGACGCCAGCCAACGCCGCTACAACCAACGCCAAAGCACCGTTGATATAAGTCCATATTCTATGGTAGTCTTCCTGTGGCGAAGCTGAAGAGAAGATCGACGAGGCTGTTATACCCCCGAGGACAACCACTGGAATTCCCAGTCTGTCGTGCCATTTCGAGTAGTACTGGGCACAAAGGGAGTGCATGATCGAGTAGGTCTTTGACATTTCCGCCCACTTTTTCAGTAGGTTGTCGTGGTATTTGTTCCATGAGTCGCTCATTTATCATTGGAAACATTTGTCAAACAGCTCGTTGAACTCGTCGAGTCTATCGTTCTTTTTTGGAAGCTTTACCCCCTCTTCTTTTCCTACGTGCACACCGTAGTGTTCCAAGAGTCTTTGCAAAACAAAGTTGACGTTGAAAAATCTCTTGTTCGAATCGTTTCCATCGCTGAACTCTATTTCCAAAGCGCAAAAGTCCCTCACTACGTTGAAGAGGACGTGATTGTCTATGGTTATTTTTCTCTTTACTTTTTCCAGTAGATTATTGAAACTTGCGAGGCGGTTGTCTGAGTTAACCAAGCGAGGGTCTCTTTTGTAACTCCTTACGTTGCACGCGTAGTGCGTTTCGTGATGCGCAGGGACGTACTCGGGATCGCTTTCCGTACGTGGTAAAACGAGTCCACACTCGACACAAACCATGGTGAAATTGTGGTACTCTTCTCGAGACTCGTGTAAGCAACCTATCCTTTCTTCCCGGTTGGGGTCTGCGGTTCTTGCGTCGTACTCGAGCAGAGCTTGGTCAAAGAGAGAAAATCCAGACGTGTACTTTTTCTCTAGTCCCAATTCGTTCATTTTTACTACGAAACGTGACTCTTTTAAATTGGTTCCTCCTTCTTTTCGTAGCCGTACACGTGTTTTCCCACTGTGAGTCCACCAGACAAAAGTCCAAGGAATGGAATCATAGGTGTAATATGAGACATGAGTTTTCTCAGATCTTTGTTGAGGTGGGGGTCTCTTTTGAGTTCTTTCTCCATCTCCTCTGGCTTCTCCACCGCGTCGAGTCCTCCCATTATCGCGGAAAACTTCGACAAAAACATGTCGCACAAGAACGCGTTACTCTTCTCTCGTACGTCAGCTTCGTACTCTGCGTATAGCTTTAGTATAGTTTTTCCATTGGCTTTTTTAACGTACGCTTCGCTCTTTTTGATTTCGCCATCGCTTGCGAGAAGTAGGAGCTCCTCTCTCTTTTTGTTCACGTCTTTCGCAATGTCTTCCGCAGGGTTTTTCTCCTCTTCCGCAGAGTTTATCAAGTCTTCGGGGTTCATTCTTTATTGTAGTGGAGAAATAATCTTATACCCGTAGGGGTGCCTGAGGTTTATCTCTAGACACGCGTGTTTCTTCTCCCTCAGCTCTTTCGTGATCCACGCTACGTCTTCCTTGGAGACGCCGTTCAAGTAATCGTTGATCAGCTCCAACATGTCTTTTCTGTTTGTATTGTGAAAGCTCGTGATTCTCGAGATATTCTCTCGGTAGGGTTTCGCAATGCTAGTCATCTGCTGGGTTAGCACAATGGTGGATAGTCCATAGTGGCGACCAGAGTAACCTAGTTTGACCAGTTCGCTAGTCCTGTTCTTTACGTCTTGCCCACTTGCGCAATCGTCGAGAATGATCAGTGTTTTCGTGTCGGTAAAGACGTTTACCACGTATTTAAGCATGTCGTTCACGCCGTCTTGTTCCACAGGGAGAACAATGAAGTCTTTGTCGTGGTAGCATTTCCACTCGTGGTAGGTTGTGTTCCAGAGAATGGTTGGGCAGAGGAGAACAATGTAGTCGAACACTCCTTTGAAATGTTTTTCAAGCATCTCGAGAAGGTAGTAGGTCTTTCCGCAGTAGGTTGGACCTACGATCATCATGTTGAATGGAGTGTCCATCTTTAGTATTGGATACTTTTAAGGTTTCCTGATGTAATGTTCAACAATGCGTCCGACAGTACAAATATATGACAGATCAAGTCGGTGGTTGTTACACGTTTCGTGATTTCCAGCAAGATTCCACTCTGTGTGTTCATAATTTTCTTTCCCGACCCATGTACGCTTTGGTCTCGAGTACTTCGTAAATCTATCGCCAACGCAAAGTTGTCTTTGAAAAACTCCCGGTGTGTAACACTCTGATCAGTCTGACCAAATAGTCGTTCGGCTTCGGAGTAATAGCGAGATTTTGGGATTCCTTGGCTGTAGACTTCGTTGGGAACACCTTCGATGGTGACTTTTACTTTGTCAATGTTGGGGTAGACAAACTCCTCTGAGTTTGTGATCGCAGCCTTCGTGAATAGCATCACCACGGCCTTCATGTGTTTTCGGGGGAGATTAATGTTCTCGTTAATCAGCGTCTCTCCTTTTCCCCACGGACTCTTTTTCAAGAGTGTAACGTGCTCGTACGGGAGTGACCTTCCAACCATGTAGTGATTAGAAATCTCACTAGCAAGATCCATGTTGTCAATGGTTTCGTACTCTAGTTCTAAGTTCTCTAGAGAGTACCCACCCACAGCACTACCAGATTGTGCAACCATGATGTCGGTAGCCTGGGGTAGCGTGATGACATACTGTGGGTTGTTACTCATCGAGTACGGAGCGTACAATCCAGAGTCTCCCAAGATCTTGTCGAGAGAGATCTTCTGTTTCGTACCGAAAACAGCGAACATCGCAGCGTCCGATACTCTCTCGGTGTTCCCACTCGCTGCTCCACTGTCGTCCTTGGAGATAAGCTTTCGGAG
The DNA here is from genome assembly GCA_035772405.1 of Chrysogorgia sp. JL179-B06. Classification (NCBI taxonomy): domain Eukaryota; kingdom Metazoa; phylum Cnidaria; class Anthozoa; order Scleralcyonacea; family Chrysogorgiidae; genus Chrysogorgia; species Chrysogorgia sp. JL179-B06. Next base: position 388,958 of record JAYKKM010000257.1, read on the forward strand.
ATTCTCTCCTGCGACTCCTACCTCTATCATCTCGTTACGTTTGATCTTTGGTTTCCAGAGATCTTTGTAGACCTCGATAGTGGACTCACCGACGTTATCGTACACAACCTCTCCAGCCATATTAACGGTCAGTCGGCTTTGCAGAAGTTTCGAGAGGTTATTCAGAAACCAACTCTTGGCGTTGACGTTCTTAAAGTCAAACAAGATGCATAAACTACCCGGTACCAGACACGAGTCTGGTTTCAGCTTTGGGATGTTAATGTAGAGGGATTCGCCAGGGTTGGCTTTGTTTGGGTTCATTGTCACGACATGTCGTGTGCGTGACCCAACGATGGTGGACAATTTTGTTTTCTTCGCGTGGTGAGACAGATCCTTGTTCATTTATTATAGGATGAAAAATTTTTCAAAAGAAGTAGCACCCCAACAATAAAAATATGTAGGTTTCTCCCAAACTTTTCGAGCGCGACTTTGACCTCACTAGCTTTCTTCATGAGTCTGTTCATTTATTAGTGTGTCAAAGATTTCGTAACCACCAAGGTTACGAAAAGTTGTGGGTCCGTGCCTATCGATTTTGTCTTTTCCGGTACTCCATAACCAACCAAACTATTCCAACGACAACTAGCCAAAGGTTCTGTGCAAGCCACGCTATTCCACTCGCACCAGCTTTCAGTACAGCGTAGACAAAGTTGGCAAGCCCCACCGCGAACGGCCCCAACCCTGCGATTGCGTTTTTGACCGCCTTTGCGAATGACGATGCAGCGCCAGCTCCTTTCGCGATAGCGCCTCTTGCTCCAACAATGACGGTAGTGACTAGTCCAGCGATAGTGATTCCTATTGCAGATAGACTTAGAGCGTTCTTCTTAGCCCACTCTTTGAATTTCTCAAGACGACCAACGTCTCTCTCTTGTTCTGCCCGAACTTCCTCAATGACTCGCTGTTGAGTAAATGCGTCTACGACCGCGTCTTCATCGAACGACTTCTGAAAATGCTCTCTAGCGTCGCCGTCCATTTCGCTATCTCTAGCCAACTTGAGATTTGCGTCGCTCCGCCCTCGAAAATCGTCGATCATGAGTTGAATAGCTCCTCGGTCACCAATCCTACTCTCCGGTAGTATCGTGTTGGATGGGTTCAGCACACCGTTCACGACACGTCTATCCTCTTCGCTAAGCCTACCGAGAACGTCCTCTGGTATCGTCACCTGATCAAAGACGGGAGTCATGGGTAAGTTTGAGGCTGTGTTCGTTTCGCCCACTGCAAAGTCAACGAGTTTCTCAAACTGTAGCACGGCGTTTGCGTTCCTTTTTGCTGCGTTTTTGACGTACGACCCGTCAACACTATTGAGGACTATTTTCTCAACAGAAGAATACCCACCAGCTCTTAGTTTCTCCTTGAAAAACACCTTCCCGTCTCTGGTGGTGGTCCTATTCCTAAGCTCGAGAACGCTCTCCGAGTGTGGGCTGATTCTCTGTCCCTCGCGAGAGTCTTGGACATACTTGTCTACTTGGACAAATACGTCGCTCGCTGGGTCGGTCCCACCGAAACTTGTCTCCGCCACGTCTCTGGAAAGAATAAGCCGATCAATGTACGTTATCCGCTCGGTGACTAGTAGGTCGTCGTCGGCGAGTAACGTCTCGTTAAGTTCGAAGAGCCTTGTGTCGAGGTCTTCGGCGTCCAGATTATCGTACTCTGGAAATCTCTCCTCCATCTCAAAGTCGTCTTCACCTCCTTCAGCCATTTTATCTAAAGCTACAATTTTTCCATGTCGCTCTCGGGAATCCACGAGTTATGCTTTGCGTCGTACCCAGCCCACTTGACCAAGACCATCTTTTTCTTGTTGACTACTTTTCTCTTCAAGACTTTCTCCACACGGTACGTAGCGTCGTCTGTCTTCTCGACGGCCGACATCTCCTCCTCGTAGAACTTTCCGATAACGTCCTCTCCGCTCTCATCTCCAAGAACGTAGACATTTGGATCTCCACGAACCACCTTGCTCACGGAGAAGATCTCCTCCGAAAAGTTTGCCTCGTACCCTTTGGTGAAAATACTTTTGTACTTGCTTATTCTTACCTTTTGTCCAAGTTTGAATTTCGGTAGTGGAAACTCACCAAAGTCTTGACCAAAGAGTGTCGTCCACACCTGACTCTCGTTGACCTTGGTTACGTTCGCTGGTCTCACGAGAGTGCTACTATGCTTTGTGTCGTTGTAGTTCGCGACGAGATCGTCCAGGACGTCTACCCACTTGTACGTCCCCTTGCTATAGAAATATTTCCACATGCTCGTCTTCAGAGTCCTATTGAACCTTTCCACCACAGCTGCTTTCTTGTCTGACTTTGTGGAGAAATATGCGATTCCATACTCCTCCAACAGCCTTTTCACACCAACATTGTAGAACTCGAGTCCATCGTCAAACTGCGCAAGTTTGGGGTAGATCCCAAATCTCTCGTGAAACTGGCGAAGCAACTTGTCCACGGCTTTGGTCATGTTTTTCGTGTCTTTGCGGTACGTGGGGATAGCAAAGGCGTAGCGACTGAGAATCTCGACGCACGTGAGAATCCAGTAGTAGCCGTTGTTCGTATCCTTGAATTTTCCCATGTCGACAAGGTCGAGTTGGATTTGCTCGCCGAGACCCGACACCCACGTCTTTCGAAACTTGTGTCGCCTCACGGTAGGCTTGTACCGTGTGTAGGTATCTTGCGTCTCCAACCACTCCTTTACAGACTTTCTGCTCACCTTTAGTCCTTCCTCTAGCGCTTTTTGGTATAGTCTCTCCTTGCTCTGATAACCAGTCGTGGGATTGTAGTACAAATCTCTTAGACTTTGTTCAGTTACAACATCGTTGTCCATCCTTTTTATTAGAGAGAATGTTTATATCCAGCAGAATGTCTCCCACCTTGTCTACCCCACTCACGTTTGTCTTGATATAAAAAGACAGGGTGTTGTACGTACCGCTACGGACGGGAACACTTGACTCGACCGTTTGGAAATTTGTCACGCTTCCACTGAGAGTTGTCTCCGATGTAATGGGGAGAACAGCGATGACGCTACTCCGTTTTCCCGACACGTCTATGGTTTCATCCACGAGAGTGTCGCAATGGATCTCTACAAATCTAAGTCCGCGGTTGATGTCTATCCTATTAGGACTAACGACCTTTGTTGCTCCAATCGTGGTGTTCGTCGGGAAACCCAGTAGCTCTCCGAACTTGTAAAGCTTTGCGGGTCGAAGGGTCTTTAGTGTGCACGTATGGTCATGTACGTTGTGTCTGAGAGTTATTTTGACGTCTTCGTCGTCCGCAAAGCGCGTCGCAAGGTCCTCAAAAGTCCAGTAGCCCTCGGGTATCGTGTGTTTTACCCCGTTGAAGAGAATATGGTCGTTGTAGTCCTTGACCACGTTCCTAAAGTTCCAAAACGCGCTCGCCGACTTTACGGTCAGAGACGAACCTCTTGGGAGTATCAAACTCCTGTCCAACGCGACTGTTTTCTTTCCGTTCTCGAGGAACACAGATAGCTTTACCATTTTATTTAGAGCTACAAATAAAATGACAACTCCAACAGAGTCTGCGATACGAGCGTACTACGGAAAGAACTACGACAAGGTGATAAGGAACTCAAAGGTCGCAGTCCTAAAGGCAAAGTCGGATTTCATGAAGAGGTACCCATACGCAACGATGGACAAATTTGAGTTTGACCCCGTCCAATCGTACGAAGGTGACGTAACGAGAGTAGATGTATACTTTCGAAATAGCGACATAATCTCGACCGACATTACCAGTACCACGTTCAAGAACGACCAAAGCATGTGGAAATGGCTTCACAACAACACGCCCTTCCCGAGAATATGGAACAGTGGTGGAACGGTACAGAAACTTATCCACACGGAGCGAGCTGGTACGTCTGACGTAACATACCCTCCGTACGTACTTAACTACCAAGTCAACGACTTCAACGTCTACGTCGACGACAAGAACTACTTTTCGTCCAGTCTACCAAAGATAGTGATAGACACAAAAAAATACTATCAGGATGGACCAGACGGGAGTATGATCAGTGCGGTGTGGACATTGTCGAAGAGTTACTACCAAGCTATTGCAGCGATGTACATCGCCACGTACAGGTCGGGTGTCTCACTACAAAACCTAACACCAAACCCTGATGTCCCAAAACAAATCACGAGTCTCATGAGATTCCACGTGTATTTCACAATGAGGAGGGTCATGTTTCGTCTTGGTAAGAGCGGTGTAGACATTGCAGATATTCTCAGACTGTACGTACCAGACTGGCGAGTTTTGAGAGACCACGTCCCACTCGGAGGAAACTGGGTAGACATTATCATGGATTTGCAAGGCGACTACAAGCGCTACTGTCCTCGAGTGAGTAACGGGATTACGGAGTTGGGTCAGGAACTTCTCAACGAGTCGATAGAAGTCTACGTGTACGCGCTACTCGGTGCGCAAGCAAAGTCAAAACAGTCGATCATAGGTGGTCATGCGAGCGCTCGCGAAGTCCAGCAAGTCTTTAGGAACATCGTAGAAGACGCAGTCGTCCAGTACTCGCCTAGCGTATGGATTAATCTCATGAATAGATCCATCAAGGACACAAATGTAAAGTTGGACATGGCAGTCACACCGAATACGTGGTTGATTCCACGAAGCATGGTACTTCTGAAAACACCTATTCCAGGGTACAACAATTTACTCAGAGAGTCGACAGAGACGAACATGGAATTTGGGTACAATAGTGGACTCAACTTCTCCAAGCCTAAGGACGCGGTGAAAACTCACTCTAATGGTGGAGAACATTTAGAGACTCTCGGCAAAGCAATGGGAGACGCGACAAAGCGTCAGCCAAAGGTCAAAGCGAAAGTGACAACTCCTCCCGCTCCTCCGAACACACCCACGACGTCTTCGACGTCTGCGACTAGCTTGGTGATCGAAATGTTGGTAGGAGTGCTAGTGAGCAAATTTGTCCTATAGAGAAAAGGATGATGATGGTGATAGTTTTTGCGAGTGAGCTCGTGGACTATTACTTCCCAGTTGAAAAACCAACTCTGGAGGAGAAGTGGGAAAGGGTCCTCAACCTGATCGATAGCATGTATAGAAAATGGCGGTAGTAATAAATGAGCTTGTACCTTGGACACGACGAACCGAAGAGAGAGAAAGATGAAGCAAAACCTTACGAGACCGTTTTTAATGTAAACGTTAAAAACGCAAAGGTTACCTATCATAACGCTTCAGGAAGTAGCAACAAAGTGGAGCAAATAGAGGATGGCGCTTCGCGCCTTCACCAAAACACGTTCCTCAAAAGTCCCACCGTGGATGTCGGCGCTGACTCTGTGAAAAATTTAGGTAATAACAGAATGGTCTTTGACTGTCCATCACTCGTCCACGCAAATGTTTCTATATTTTTGGTTTTCAAGTTGTTGGCTTACCCGTCTGGTAGCTATGGGTACGTCGTTGGCAACGACAATGGGAGTCACGACAAATTTATAGGTTATAAATCAGGGTTCACTAATCGACTATCGTACGGTGGGGGATGGCCTGTAAAGGAGTACAATTGCACACTACCACCCGGTCTCGTAGGGACTGACAAACATCTCGTATCTTGTCATTGGTTGATGAAAGGTAGCCACCTACGTGTAAATAATAAGGTGTTGTTCCGCTCAGCCTTCAACGCAAACACAAAGAGTACTGGCGCTCCTTTTGGGTCCATATTCTTTAACGAGCGTTACGCGAGTTCGGACAGAACGAAAGGTGTGTCAGGCGAGATCTTTGGTCTCAGAGTCGTGAAAGGTTTCTTGGAGGCGGACGACATCTCGAGGATCAACAAGAGCATGATGCTGGAGTACGACATTGCGTAAGGCTAGAATAAAGGAGATGAAAGACACACGTCCTCAGGTCAAAAAGGCAATGGCTGATAGTTGGAAGAGGTACTTGAAGGGTCTGCGGAGAAAAGTCGAAATTGAAAATAGTTTAAGGAGTTGCAATGGAGGAGAAAGATATGACCGAGAATACGCAGCTAACACCCGCAAAGGGCTATAACCCAAAAGAACACATGATCTTCTCCGACCCTATTTCAGGAGCGATCCCAGACAGCAAACCAAAAATCGAGTTCAAGAGAATCAACATTTCTACTCGCAACGAGGACGGGACGGAGGGTGAACTCATCATTCCCACCGAGCGTCTGTACTCGTTTGGAGTTTCAGAAAACACAAGTCAAGAGACTGGTAAAGTCACTGGCTTCACCTTTCCCCTGTGTTTGTGGAACCGCAATGGAGCCACAGAAGAAGAGGAGACTTGGGTCAACACCTTTGACGCAATCGTGGATCGGTGTGTCGACCACTTGGTTGAAAATCGTGAAGAGATTGACAGATTTGAGCTGAAACGCAACGATCTGACAAAGTCCAAGGGTGGACTAAACCCTCTCTACTGGAAGACAGAAAAGATTGAGGACAAGAATACTAGGAAAACCGTTCTCCGTAGGGTCCCCGGTCGTGGTCCAACGTTGTACGCAAAACTCATCCACTCTAAAAAGCAAGACAAGTTCCTTACACAGTTCTTTGACCTTGACGACAAACCGGTGGAGGCTCAGACACTAATGGGAAAACACTGCTGGGCAAGCGGTGCAGTGAAGATCGAGTCCATTTTCGTCGGTGCTCGTATCTCCTTGCAAATCAAGTTGTACGAGGCCGTCGTGGAGCCAAGCGAGATGAAGAAGAAACGTCTTTTACCCTGTCGAAAGGTGGTGGTCGAGTCGGAGTGTGAGACAGCCAACGCTGTTATGGAGGAAAGGGAATTTGTCATTGAGTCAGAGTCGGAAGAAGAAATTCTCTCCGAGTCGGAAGAGGAAATTCGTGAACGAACACACTCGAAAGAGAAAGAGTGGTGGGCAAAAAGAATCGCCAGTGCCAAACCAGGCGAGGCGTACGACACAGTTTATTAAGTCAAAAAGTATTGTTTTATAGTCAAGAAAGACTATAAAACTCCAACTTACTTGAAAGGGTCGTCTGGGACTAGTTTCTTCTGTTGTGCGTACTTTACAGCGATCGTTCCAGCGCTGATTGCGACTGCAAGTTTCAATGTTCCCACGAGAGTAGTCGGTGTGCTGAGAGATTCTCCTGAAACTTTCTTCAACGCCATACTGATACCAACACCTGCGGCGGTGAAAAGTAAAGTATCGTACACCTCGTTCATGATTTCCTTTCGATCTGTCATCCTTTATTGTAGAAAAAAAACTTTTTTTAGTCAAAAGACTCGAGGTCTGAACAAGCGTCGGCCTGGTCTGGACACACCTGACGCAAAGTGCTAACCCGATCTGGACACGTCTGGGAAGACAAAGGAGCATTGACCTCATGGTGGTCTGTGGATGGAGCGCTGAAGTAAAAGTACAACCCTCCAGCAACGCCAATCACTCCAACAACGTACCCAAGATTACCAACGAGTTGGTTGCTCTGGTCTCCACCACCTTGCTCAAGTTGCTCAAGTCTCCCCTTGGCTTTCTTCTCTTTTGCGGCTTTGCTGATCGCGGCGAGTTTTCCCCGCTCGACCCTCTTTGGATCCTTTGCTTTCTCAGGTTTTTGAGCTGTGATAGTCTCCATCTTTATCTTTATCTCTAAGATTTTCGTTCGGTTCTACCTAAAAGTTACTAAAGTTACTAAAATTGCTACCCTCTCTACCTAAAAGTTACTAAAATTGCTACCCTCTCTACCCAAAAGTTACTAAAATTGCTACCCTCTCTACCCAAAAGCTACCCAAGTCTACCCAAAAGTTACCAAAGTTACTAACGTTCTACCCAAGTTGCTACCCACTCTACCCGAAAGTTACTAGAATTGCTACCCACTCTACCCAAGTTGCTACCCACTCTACCCAAAAGTTACCCAGTTAGATAAAGAGATGGCCATGTTAGCAGGAGGACTATTCAATGCACTTGCATTCGCTGGTGCAGGGTTTCTTTTCAAGCACCTTGAGGGAAACAAGTATGGTGAAGAAATCAGTCGCCATAATCTCGCAATGGAAAAACTCACGCGGGACAGAGAATTGTGGAACGAGGAAGAGGTGGCTCGCAGAGACAAACTCTCGCGACTTCGTCTCGCCTTGTCGGACGCAAACCACAGCATCAACGACACGAACGCGGCTCTCGACGCGCTTTCTGCTACGCTTCGCAAGACCGCGAAGTTCCACAAGGAACCAGAGTTACATGATTACTACACACCATCACCAGAGATGCAAAAGTACCTGACGGCGACAGAGGGTATGATGTACGTTGGTGTCGGGTGGGCTGGGTATAAGGTCGTGACAATTATGATCTAAGGATAGCCAACACACCAACAAAAATACGTCACTCAACAAGACCGCGTTGAGTAGTAACGACGACAAGAGGCATATTCTACCAGACGGAATAAACACGCTGGCATTAGGTCACTACAAGATCATGACGAAAGTGATATTCGAAGACGAGATGGAGTGAACAACCGCTGACCAAAGTTTTGATTGACAGGTGTCAATCAAAAAGAAAGGGGGCGGGGCTTTGTGAGAACGAAAAGTCCCGTCTAATTTCCTTGGAAGTTTTGTTACTCGAATAGGCATTTGGTTAAGTTAAGAAGACTTTGGGTCAAATTTCAATTACATAAAGGAGGAGGAGGAGATTTTGCGAGGAGGAGGTAGAGTTGTAGACTCCGAGAAAAATCTCAACTCCAAAATTGAAACGAGCGTCGACCACGCCAACAACCGCTGACCAAAGTTTTGATTGACAGGTGTCAATCAAAATGAAAGGGGGTGGGGCGTCGCGAGAACGAAAAGTCCCGTCTAATTTCCTTGGAAGTTTCGTTACTCGAAAAAAGAGGGGGATTTGAGGAGGGGTGACTATTTAATCAGACTCTAATCAGGGAAAAAAAGTGATACTCGAAAAATGGAAAAAGGAGGGGGCAAATGGGCTGAAACCCGCATATATACACTACTTATATCAACAAAGATAGTTTCAATAAGATGTCTTCTTTTCTTCTCGAGATATATTTCTTTAAAGGTCAACTATACCTTTTGAGGTTATTCTATTTTTCGTTAGAATGCGAAAAGTTCAATTCAAAACCGAAGAAATAATTGAAATTGGTTACGCGGTTCTACTTTTATGATCTGTTAAAGATCGAGTTTTCAGCCCTTTTACTAAACTTAGTTGAACAACGACCGCGTCGGAAGAAAGCCTGGTACTACCGGTATGTGATGTCATAATGATGTCATAATGATGTCATACGGCGAGAAAATACTGTATATTTTGGTTTTATTTTAGTGAAGATTGGAATACTGTCTATATTCATGAAATTCATTTATTTCTTCACTTTTACAAAGTTAGATGATATATCTTTCGGAGCAGAATAGAACCTCAAAAGGTATAGTTGACCTTTAAAGGACATTGGCAACAAAAATTAAATGTGTCTAATATGAAAGAACTCGTAAAATGATAGAGTAACACCTTTTACAACTTTTCCGTATTTTACTTCGTTTTTGAAATATTTCAGTTTGTTTGATATTTAAATGAGATGGTATTTGACGTCAGGTGCTGGGTAGAGAATTTTCACACATTAAAAAATGTCTTATATCTCAGTGATTGCTAAGTTTACAACGTTCATTATCATGAGGTGTTATTATACGCACATTTTCAAGTAAATTTGTGGAACAAACTTGAAGATTGAACTAATAGTTTAATAGTGAAAATTCTCTACCCTCTCATTTACATATCAAACAAACTGAAATATTTCAAAAACGAAGTAAAATACGGAAAAGTTGTAAAAAATGTTACTCTATCATTTTACGAGTTCTTTCATATTAGACAAACTTAATTTTTGTTGCCAATGTCCTTTAAGCTGGTTATGTCGCTATAGTGAAAACCAGGCTTTAATATTTTGTTTAACTATTTTGATGCTATTTCGTTTGGCATTACCCAAATTGCCTGCAAATTAATATATTAAATAAACTTCCCAATTGCCAGGCAATGTATCTTACAGTAGTAAAAAAGTAGAGTGCTGCGTAGACAGTGTTTTGAATATTATAGCAAAGTGAAAAGGTGGTAAATTGGTTATTGGCAGTTTACCACCTTTTCACTTTGCTAATGTATCTTACAATTGTCCAATTGTACTTTTACTTTTTACTTCAAGTATTTATAAAAAGTAATTTTACTTTCTACTCAAGTACTTTTTGGCCATGATAGTGCTTTTACTTTTACTCAAAGTCGTTTTGAAGTGAATTACCTTTACTCAACTCTCAAGTACAAAATAAAAGTAATTCAGTCAACACTATTATTCAGCAAATAATAACTTATTACTTACCAAGGTCAACAACCATCCAGTCATCTGATTCTAAACCACTAACTAAGGCTGTTCTCTCAATAAAGTCTTTTTTCGACTAAAAATTAATATCAACATCTCCCATTAGAATGGCCTGCAAGGAGTGCACTGAAAAAGGAGATACAGTGGAAGCCAGCTATTGCAGTATCCCCAGTCATTGACCTATTTATCATTTGACCTATTTACATGTATTTTGTGAGGAAGTAAACTGAAATTTACAACCCTTGAGTCTGAAACCGCTACAACAGTTGCCAATAACGTGCACATGCACATGCAATCACGTGCACATGCAATCACACGCACATGCACATACAATAAGGAACATCGCACTCTCTGCAGCAGCTGGATGTGTTTCAAAATATTAAACACTTACAGTATTGACTAATAGACCTTACCCATTATGATGTACGAATCTATTAGTGACTACTACTACCATAATTCCTTGCGAGATTTCCTTTCTCATGTTAATGTTAAACTCCCTCTGGGTGACGGAAAACAATTGCTCAACTTAACATCACAAAAGGATATACCGAAAAGGATTCTGGTAGTAGTAGTAGTCACTAATAGATTCATGCGTCATACCGGTAATGGGTAAGGTCTATTTTACGGCAAAATTATCCTGCTGTGGCCTTTCAGTATAGACCAAGCGACAAGGAGCAAGGTCTTTGCAAAAGGACCAAGGGCAGTATAATTTTGTCATGAAGCCAGACCAAAAGAGGTTAATAAGGTTTTACTAGAAATACGTATCCACAATAACCCCTCGCTCGCCTGCTCTATCCTCCCTAGAGTTTCATCACCCCCATAGGCGTACGAGACTGGGGGGGGGGGCTGCAGCCACCCAGTTGTCCGAAAAATTAGCTCTATTCGGGCAAAAATGATCTTGTCATTCGGGCAAAAAGGGTCGTGTATATTAAATTATTCTAATATTTGAATGCAACTTAATGACAGTATAACGGATTCCCATTGAGGGAAATCTGGGATTTCATTGTTGTTCATCGTTTAGCAATGGTTAAAAGTGGCATATAGCCAGGCCTTGGTCTGGGCGTTGTCTAAACTCAACTTGAATATACCTAATACATTTGGTTTTGTGGCTAATTGCTTTTCCTATCCTCTTCTGCCGTTGTGCAATGCATTCCCTATGCGCGTTGCGGGAGAGATATCTACGTGGTCTAAATTTGGAAAATCTGTGTTACTTTAACGGTAATTAAATATTTCGAATCCCGCACACTGCCGCGGCTGCAAAAATGAGAAAAGTGCTCTCAAATTGCAGAATCAGAAATTTTCTCGGGGGAGCATGCCCCCGGAATCCCCTAATGTACATATTTCTAATGCATGTTCATATATATTAATGAAAAACGTGCATGTGTAATAATGCTTAGGATAAATGATGGCAATTCGTGTTCTTCAGTAATATGATGTCATCATTTATTCTGGAAAGTTATGCTCAGCCCCCCCTACATAATTTTGCCTGTGCGCCTATGATCACCCCCTGCAGGATTTTCCCCATCCATGGTCCCAGACCTTGCACACCATGTACTTGTAGATTTGCAATTTGAAATTTTAATTCTGAAAACAGATTTGGAATGAACATGTCTATTATATTACTAGCACGTACATTGCACACCATTCGTAAAAACCTGCTTATGTACCTAGAAATTAATCGGCAATCAGGCAGCCACTTTGTCATATATTATTTTCAACGTTATCTCAATCAATATTTAACCATTTTCAATTCTGAAAACAAATTTGGAATTAATGAGTCTAATTAACATTCATGCCTAAGTATTATATTATGCAAACATGTACAGTATAACCTTCGTAAAAACCTGCTTACGTAGTTCATCAGATCACAAATCGCCATTAACTGCTTCACTTTGTCTGCGATTAGAAGAAATATTTTGCAATTCAAACAGATCACCCAAAATGACTTTTTACTTCCTTAATACTTCCTTAATAGAGTTGCAGGTCCTACCACTTATACACCGGGAAATACGGTACAGTAAAGTTGAACATATGTCACCAGCTTGTTCTCAATAGACTTGAAATGTGCCGTGATCAACTTACATGTAATACACAAATTGTGAAGGTTACAAGACACAAATTATGAAACTTACTGTCGAGAACGGAGCAAGTGACCCTCGTTCCCAGTACTCTCTGGCCGAGCGTTAAAGTCCCAGCTACTATGCCTCATGATTTTATAACTCGTTAATTCCCCCGTTCCCCGGAGAAACGCAATGTTAATCCACCGCCATTTCCCCGTTAATTATTGGGGGTTCAAATTCAATTGACAAGCTGTGCATAACGAACACTGACACCACTGCTTGTATCTATCTACACTCCTATCCCAGTCTGGTATATATCAAATTGTAATCAGATTTCCCCCCTTAAATTAAAAAAATTCTCAATTGTACAACCCAATCTCAGACCACAACATATATCTTCTTCTACCTGGTCATAGAGATGATTGGTCATCGCTTTCAAATGCCTTGTTGATCCACCACTGACGACGATAACATATTCTGCATATTTCTTTCTCTCTTCGGCAGTCTCGATCACACATATATCAATACCGTGGTCATCACGCAACTGTCGGACTACTTTAGTCAATAATTCATCTTCGACCATTTCCTCAAAGAACGGCCTCGATTCCCCATTGAACAACAGGGTAACACTAGACCCTTGACAGTAACGTCTGCACGTAGTTTTTACTGGCACAAAGCATTTCATTCCCATTTCGATCTTTCTCTTTGGCGACGATAAACGTAGAAAAACTCCACTAGCAATTCCATTACAGTCAAAACGCGTGCGACTCTGAACAGTCTCAATGAAACCCGAAATTATCCCACGACGAACTGACAGTGAATATAGTCTTTGCATCGACATAATATTTGCCGGATTTTATTGTCTTTGATAAAAGGAAATATTAAATTGGATATCGAATGATCCCATATTGCTTAGACCACCTTCATCGACCATCTTGGATTTTCGCGGAATAGATCTGGGAACTAGTAACACCATTAAGTTAAAGTGGCTGCGGTGTAGTTTCGTGAAACGTTGGAAGGTGTATCTGAAGACGGAAACAGTGTTATAAAAATCAGATGAGAAAATGCGTCGGTTTTCTCGTTTTCAGAAGGAGAGGGGTTATACGAAGGGTCACCATTAAGAGTGTGAATCTCCTCAAAATTAAATAGTATGTAAAAATATATGGGTTTACCACTTCACCACACAATGTTCGTATCTCCCCGATGTTGGTATCGCACCACACAATGTTGGTAACCCCATTTATTTCAGAAACATTAATGTGATAGAGAGTTTTTGGCCATAAAAATAGTATTTCAACACTGACGTAAAAATACGATATTTTTGAAGATCCAATGCAACCTCGTACCCAGGACATTTTCCCTCCACGGCGGAAAGTCGGCGTAAATGGCCCTGGGATCGGCTGGTCCATTCTATAATGCGATTGGCTTGTCATAAAACTAAATTAATTAAGCCGAGGATAATTTTTCATCTAAATCTGAATGCTGTCTTCAAATTTTACAGCAAATTAGAAGTGATAGCTTTCGCTAAATTGGATATATGCTTCTTCATACCTTTTGTAAGAGATAACCATGGATGTATGGTGGATTATTAAGCATGCTAGTTGCTTTTATGATATGAACAACTCTGAAGAGCATTGAATATTTCTCAATTATTCATGTCAACAGAGGCAGTAGACAAAGTAGACAAAGGTAATGGAACAAAGACCACAAAAATTATCATATCTAAACACCCAGAAATTCTGGGTGTCATGTGACCACCACCGTGGAGGCAAAATGCCCTGGGAACGGTTGGATCCAATGATTATCTAAGTAAAAATTAATTCTCAATTTAGATTGTTCGTGTTAATGTTTATGTTACCCTGTTCAACACTCGAAATAAATTTCATATTTCCGCAAATCACTTGAGTTGATGTTCAACAATTCCTCAAAATCGTTTCTTCGCAAATTGTTAACGTCAACAGTTTGAATGTCGGAATTTCGCGGGCTGTGTTTAGCACAAAGCCAATCAGCCTAAACCATTCAAAAACGTTCACGAGTAAGAAGCATACGATATCTAAGATTCAGATTTCAGATCTCCAAATTTATCTTAATCACTTGACACATCATCTGCATTCGAGTGTATGAGATGAAATGGATATTAATGAGACCGCTGATAAATTAGAAGAGAGCACATGGTCATACCCTAAAGAAGCTCTGACACATCGGCAGAGCCAAAGATCTCTAATATATATAACTATTGCTTGCCGATCTCTTTCAACTTTGATAGTTCTAAAACGCTTCTATGTTTCAAAAGCCATTGTAATGTCTGTGTTTAAGTCAGAGTATAAGCATGCAACATCTCATTGTAATTCAAAACCCATTGTAATGTCTGTGTTTAAGTCAATGATGCAACAGTATTTTTGAAATATATTTCAAAAACTCATTAATATTCATTAACCAAATTGTCCAATCACATTTCCGTATTTAGTCACGCGCAAGGCTTTTATACCTGATAAAACCATGAATACTAATCAGCATGAAAATTATAAAAGTCTTTACGAACTTTATAGAAAATTCCTGCTAATTTGCATTTCATACATCAACCCAATTTACCTCTAACAGAAAATAAAAACCAGTACACTCCCTAGTGATTACAATCAATTGTAAACTCGAACTCGCGTTTTATCATATCTAAAATGCGAGCGCGCAAACGCTCCTTCTCGTGTTTTAAATACTACATATATATATATATTTATTATATGGCTTGCCTCGTGACTCTGAGTGATCTTAAGAGCGTATTTAAGTAGCTTGAGAAGCTGCGATAAATACCATACTATAGTACCATACCTACCATACTATATAAATACCATACATGTTCTCGAGTGAACCAAGCCCAAATCGTCGTCGTCGTCGTCGTCGTCGTCGTCGTCGTCGTCGTCGTCGTCGTCGTCGTCGTCGTCGTCATAATAGATATATATATATATATATATATGATATAGACCCGCTCTATAACTGCCTGGTTTTTAACGGCTGAGATAACGTTAATTTTCAAAATTACTATACGCCAATGAACGCATGAAATGATTCTGTTTAGAAGACATTTACAAACCTTGCAGTACGGTCTATATCAGCTCTAAAACACTCGGCTATCGCCTCGGGTTTTAAATCATATCTAATATAGACATCATGCGCGGTTTGTAAATATTACATATAAAATCCGATCAAGATAAACTTAGTTAATTAGAATTACAAACAGCTTCTCAAGATCAATTAACCATTATAGCTCAAAAACGTGTTCAATTTATACGCCCAAACCCCTCCCTCTTAGTCGGATCATTTGCATCTGTCCTATCAATTACTTTAACTAATACTGTACATTAATTATCTAATAGCTGGTGGCCTTCGGTATAAAAATGTCCATACAAATGTCCCCAGCTATATTCCTCTATCCTTTCCCATTTCGATTTAGACTCCTATTTCTATGGTTATTAAACCTCTTCCTAAACGAAGTAATAGTACTCCACTCGTACATGTATTCACACCTCCGACACTTAATAGTATAAATCACACTTCTGGAATCACAATCAAAAGCATAATTTTTTATACTAAATGTCATATTTTACCTTCAAATGTACATCTCAAACTCATTAATAATTCATGAGCCGAAAACGAAGGAAATCAGCACCGAGACGGTGGTTTGGATATCGGAGGAAGAAATTGCATAAATTAAGCCAACTTTCACCTCCATTTTCTCTTAAAATACTGATTTGTTTGAGATGTAATAGTGTTTCATCACATTCAGGATATCCAAACACCTCGAAGTTTGTTAAAAAACCTCGGCTTTGCCTCGGTTTTCAACAAACATCTCTGCATGTGTTTGCATGATATCCTGATGAAACACTCTTCCTCGTGTTTCAATCATAGATTACTTCTCTCATCCACTCAACGTACATATTTATTATTTGGCAACATGCCTTACCACATTTCCTCATTCCTTTATCCAAAACCACTTGCTGTACGCTCAATTTAGACTTTACGAATATGTTCTTTAAATATGTTTCTTATAGCCTTTCGATAATAGTCCAAAGGTTTTTCCCTAAAATTTTCAATTTTAAAGATTGCAAAATTGACTAAAGGGAGTGTAAGTAGTATAGAGAGTGGCGGTACGAGCCCAGTCAACGTCAACCGTAATATAAACACCAAAACATCGCCAAATTTGTGTCGAGCCACAACTCAGCAATGTTTTGGTGTTTATGTTTTACAATCGACGTTGACTAACTCGTACCGCCACTCTCTATACTACTATGGCAATCATTAGTCATTCTAAACACCCCTCCCATGTTTTCTACTCAATTGATAAGAAATATTAAAATAACTGTTTTCGCCATATTTAAAGCTAGAATGTGTCGTTTCATCATTTTCACGTCTTTAAAAAGTAGAAAGTGTCGTTTCAACATTTTCGCGTATTTAAAAAAAGGCATAGTGTGCCACTTCAACGTTTTCACACATTTAAAAAAGTAGAAGGTGTCATTTCAGCATTTTTACATTTTTGCTCAACAAACCACCGACGCGTTCCACTGCTGTCTCACAAATTCACGCGCGAAAAAAAAACCACCAGATTTTGATTCTAGTGGTGATGTTTATCCAAATGGATGGCGAAATGGCGCTCTTTTGATTGGCTAACAACGTTAGCTAACAAATAGCCAACTACTCTACGAATTAGTCCGTTTGTTCACTATTTTCAGTGTTTACCACCTCGCTCCTAAAATGGTGATCGTACACGTGTTTCGACGTTATAATTCCTCCAGACAACAAGCCTAAGAAAGGCACGTATGGTGTCACAACCGCGACAATACTCTCGACGTCTTTCTTTAGTAACGGATCTTTTTGTAGTTCGTCATTTAGTTCGTCAGGATTCTCTATAGCGTTCAACCCATCTAGTAAGCTGGCGAATTTGCTGATTAGCAAGTCGGTGAGAAAAGCGTTTGCGATCTCCATTCTCTTCAACTCGTGTTGGCGCCATATCTTATCAATAACTTTTGCGGACGCTTTTTTAATGTATGCTTCGGACTGACTCACCACGCCGTCACCGGACAGTCTAATAAGTTCGGATCTCCTAACGTCAATGTCATCTTCCACAGTCGAAGTGTCAGCGGTCTCCTCAACTAATTCCTCAATCGTAGGATTTTCTTCACTTTTGCGTTTTACCATCACGCTATTACTTATACCCATATTTTATTGCGGAATAACAACTTCGTGACTGTATGGATAGCGCAGTGAGATTTCTAGTCTAGCGTACTTATTATTTTTTAATGCGGTCACAATCGCCGACGATTTTTCTCTGCTAATGTTTCCAAGGTAATCATCGATAACGACCTTCATATCACTCCTACTTGGGCAGTAGAAGCAAACGAGCTTACTAATGTTTTCTCTATACGGTTTTGCGATCGACGTCAGTTGTTGTGTGATGACAATAACGCTCAACGTAAAATGTCGCGCACTAAAAGCTAAGTTGACCAACTGACTAGTCCTATTCTTAACATCTTGAGAACTTGCACAGTCATCCAACACGATCAGAGTGTTAGTGCCTTTAAAAACATTTGTTACACACTTGAGAACAGCGTCGACACTGTCCTGTGCACAGTCTATCGCTAGCACGTCAGGGTCACGCACATATTTCCAATCTTGGTACGCTTTGTTCCACTCGAAAGTAGGACAAATCAACACAATGTAGTCAAATTTACTAAAGTACTCAGATTCCAATGTTTCTAGCAAATAATGCGTCTTACCACAAGCTGTCATACCAACAATTAACATATTAAACGGAGTCTCCATTAACTCACGTTTGATTTAATACTGGATTGACTGCAACCCATTGTTCATGAAGTTGACCAGCCCATCACTTATCACAAACACCCTACACATAACATTCGCAGTCGTCGCTTTCTTAGTGATCTCAAGGAGCACGCCAGATTGTGTGTTTACAATGTTCTTGCCAGTGGCGACATTGCGATTATCTTGAACACTCCTCAAGTCGACGACTAACGCAAAGCCATCTTTATAGAACTTCTGTATGGTCATGAACTGAGCGTGTTCTTCACCCAACCCGAACAGTCGCTTCGCTTCTGCGTAGAACTTCGACTTTGGGATGCCTTGTGAGTACACGCTATTCGGTACACCTTCAATTGTGACTCTAACACTCTCAATATTTGGGTAAAGAAACTCCTCGCTGTCTGTTCGCACCTTATTCGTGAATAGCAACACAATCGCCTTCATGCTTTTTCTTGGAAGATTAATGTTTTCATTCACAATGGTCGTGCCTTTGTCCCATTCGGTGGTTTTCATCAACGTGATGTGCTCATATGACAAACTACGACCACTTGCATAGCCCGACGCTATTTCGTCAGCGAGCTCCTGGTTATCAATCGTTTCGTACTCAAGCTCGAGGTTCTCCAGAGTGTATCCACCCACAGCGCTACCAGATTGAGCTATCATGATGTCTGTGGCTTTGGGAAGTGTGATCACATACTGCAAGTTGTTGTTCATGCTAAAAGGAGCGTACAACCCATGGTCGTTCATGATTTTACCAAGCTTAATCCGCTGCTTCGTCCCAATCACACCAAACATCAACGCGTCACTAACTTTAGCAACGTTCCCACTTGTCGCACCACTGTCATCCTTAGAAACTAGCTTTCTCAAGTTCTCACCACCGACACCATAGTCAATCATTTGGTCTCGCGCAGTAACACTTTCCCAAAGGTCGCGATAAACACCAGTGTAATTTTCCCCATTGTTGTCATACACAGTCTCCCCGGCTAGTCTCACAACAAGTTTCTCAACCAACAACTTGCTGACATTGTTCAAGAACCAGCTTTTGGCGTTTGCATTCTTAAAGTCAAACACTAAACCCAACGATCCAGGCACCAAGCAGCTACTAACCTTAAGCTTCGGTATGTCAATGTAGAGTTCCTCGCCAGGACTGACCTTATTAGGGTTCAACGTGATTACGTGTTGCGTTCTCACCCCTTTTATGCCGCCCATGGTCGCTCGTCTAAAACCAGGGCTCAACTCTGCCGACGTGACGTTCATATACCTTTACATATGTTTTATCGCTACCGTTTTAGCTTGTAATAGTCATAAACAAACCACGCAAGTACCACCGCAAGTACCCAGAGATTTTGGGCCAACCAAGCAAGACCCTTCGCACCCAACGTCAACGCGTTGTAAACTAGGTTAGCTAATCCAACAGCCCATGGGCCCATCTTCATTATCGCGTTCTTAACAGCCTGTGCGAATGACCTCGTGGCCATAGCGCCTTTCATAACAGCAGACCTCCCAGCGATAATAATTGTTGTTATAATTCCAGCCACTGAAATTACCACAGCGCTCAACCCAACCATATTTTCTTTAGCCCATTCCTTAAATTTCTGAAACCTGTCAATGTCGACTTCTTGTTGCGCTCTAACCTCTTCTATTCGCCGCTTTTCTACGACTTCTTCTCTGGCTTGCGTGAGTCCCACCTCTCTCTCAAGCAAACCGTCATACTCTAGCTGTTCGTCACTCGTAAGACCACTTTGCTTATTTTTTGTATCAAGCTCTGTCATTTTCCTACTCGTTTCATTTATCGCTTCCTGATAATAGTCTGCTTGCATTTGCAACGCACCAGTGTCACCTATTCTCGATTCACGCAACACGCTATCGCTTGGGTTAAGCACACCATTATGTTCGCGGTTTTCTTTATGTGATAGTCCACGTATGTCGGCGTAACCCACTTTTGTATCAATTACTGAGAAGTCATCTAGGATCACTTCTGTTGTGGTAACTGTTGTCTCTACATTCTCAGGGATTTGACTAACTAACTTTTTAAACTGCTTAATCGCATTTTTACTCCTATCGTCTTTACTGTAGATCAAGCCTTTTTCCGTGGGTGTTAGAATTCGTTTGGGTTTTCCATATTTACCATCTTTGTTTATCGGTTTGAAAAGAATAGCCCCTGAGTCCGTAACCCGCGACCTGTTGACTATTTCCCTTGACGCGTCGTCTTGACCGAGTCCCTTTTTGTTTAATTTATGTATTTTCCCATTTATTAGCTTGATTCTTTTTACATTGTTTTCTGTTAGCTCTTTGTTGGACGCTTTTAGCTCACCCAGCCTTTTCTTAATTTCCTCCTCCTCTCCAAAAGCTATACTAAAACTCTCATCATTGACATCACCATATGTGTCCTGCTCAACAAACTCTACCGCTGGGACTTCTGTGTTAGTCCCCCTTATTGTCACCGTCTTACCATCGTCAGTGTCGATAAATGGCGTCTCTTCTTCTTGAAACCTTCTATCATATTCGTACTGTAATTTATCCACTCTCTCACGCAATTTACCATACTCGACACGCACAATGTCTGGCATGTCGTCGCCGCCATCATCGCCATACTTGTCGGTGATTAAATTATAGTCTCGAGTGACTTTTTCAAGTTCGTCACTTATTTGATCATCGGTGTACCTATCAAGTCTATCGAAGTTGTCCATCTCAATCTCGTCAAAATCTCCCCCGCCTTCAGCCATATTACATTAGCTCACATTTTGAATATCGCTCTCTGACTCCCACGAATCACATTTTCTTTCTAGATTAGATAATTGTACGCAAGCCACGCGAATGTCGCCGCAAACACCCATAGATTTTGAGCTAACCAAGCGAGACCCTTTGCGCCTACCACCAGCGCATCGTAAACTAAGTTAGCCAATCCAACAGCCCATGGACCCATCTTCATTATCGCGTTTTTAACAGCCTGTGCGAACGACCTCGTGACTATAGCGCCTTTCATAGCGTTAGACCTCCCAGCGATAATAATGGTTGTTATAATTGCAGCTACTGAAATCGCTAAAGCACTCATCCCAACCATATTTTCTCTAGCCCACTTCTTGAACTTCTGCAATCTGTCAATATCAATCTCTTGTTGCGCTCTAACCTCCTCTATTTGTCGCTGTTTAATAACCATGTCTCTAGCTCGTGTGAGTCCAATCACTCTTTTAGCTAGATTAATGTGCTCTTCACCCCCCACAGTCGCGAGATCTTTTTTACCAAGCTCTGCCATTCTCTCGCCCGCTTTGTCTATCGCTTCTCGAAAATAGTCTACTCGTGTTTGCAATGTACCAGTATCGCCTATTCTTGACTTAGACGTCACACTCTCGCTTGGGTTCAGTAGCGCGTTTAACTCACGGTTCTCGATTGGTGTTAGCCCAAGTATGTCGACGTACTCTGCGTGTGTGGTGTCTAACAATGACGCGCTCCTCGCAACGTCTTCGTAGTCTTTTGCGTTGTCATTAATCCGCGTCTCAATATCGCTAAAGGCCTCCTCCATGTGTTGATGCGTTCTTCTACCATGCTCAAGAACCAGCCCACTCCTTACTTTAGTTAGTCTAACTTTCTCGCCGACTGTGACGTTTGGGTCGTTCCAAGCTAGCTCACTACCCCGAGTGGCTTTTTCGAGACTATGCTTTAGTTCATCGTCAGTGACATCTTTGTATTCATCAGATCTCTCCATCTCGAGGTCGTCGAAGCCGCCTTCAGCCATATTACACTAGCTCACATTTTGAATATCGCTTTCTGGTATCCATGAGTTATGTTTGCTCTCATAACCCAACCATTTGACCAGCGCCATCTTCTTCCCTCCAACTTTCTTTCTTTTCAACACCTTTTCAACTCTGTACACATCGTCACCAGGTTTCTTATTAACCAGCGATAATTCCTGCTCGTAAAATTTACCAATAATCTGTTCACCGGTGTGGTCCTCAATTTCATACACATTTGGATCACCACGAATAACCTTTACCACTTTAAACAGCTCTTCGGTGAAGTTGGCTTCGTAACCTTTTGTGAACACGCTCTTGTATTTACTAATTCTCACCGATTCACCAACTCTAAACTTCGGTAATGGATTGTCCGCAAATTGGTGACCAAACAAAGTGGTCCACACTTCGGCTTCATTTGACTTATCGACATCCTTTGGCTTCATCATAATGCTTCGATTCACACTGCTATTGTAATTGCTTACAAACTGATCAAGAACGTTAATCCATTTGTACGTCCCACGGGTGTAAAAGTACTTCCACATAATACTCTTGAGACTTCTATTAAAACGCTCGACAACAGCGGCCTTTTTATCACTCTTAGTGCTGAAATATTCAACACCGTGTTTTTCCAACAAACTTTTCACACCAACGTTGTAGAACTCGAGTCCATCGTCAAATTGCGTTAACTTAGGCGTGGTTCCAAACCGATCTTTGAAATCGCTCAACAACTTTCCAACAGCCTTAGTCATGTTCTTAATGTCTTTTCTATAAACTGCGATGCCAAAAGCGTATCTACTCAATATTTCAATGCCTGTCAATATCCAATAATACCCTTTGTTCTGTTTTGAGTACTTGCTCATGTCCACTAAGTCCATTTGGAGCTCTTCACCAAGAAATCCAACAAAAGTCGCGCGGAATTTATGTCTTCTCACAATAGGTTTGTACCTAGTGTAGGTGTCCTGCGCTGTCAACCATTCTTTCACTGTTTTTCTAGTTACTCTCAATCCGTCTCCCAACGCATTTTGATACAACCTCTCTACACCACTGAACCCTGTCTTAGGATTATAGTAAATGTCTCTCAACCCTTGCTCTGTTTCCACACCAAGCTCCATATAATTCACACAATATACAGTTCCAATAGCACCGCGCCAACGTCAGCGTCACCATTGTTTGGTTTGACACGAAACGTCATACTTGAGTAAATACCTTTTTTAATTCTCACCTTTGACTCGACGTATGCGTAGCGCTGTATCCCCCCATCTAGAGACTGCTCGGTGGGCACTGGCAATGTTGTGATCACATTACTACGCTTCCCATCAGTGCCCACATTGCTCTCCGTCTCAACAGCATCGCACGAGACTTCTACATACTTTAGACCTCTGTTCATGTCAATCTTGTTTGGACTGTCGTGCCACTTAGCATCTGGTGAAATTCCTGCGTCCTTCGCGAAACCAAGCAAAAGCCCAATGTCACCTAGCCTAAGTTTGTATACAGTGGTGGCGCCAAACCTCAAAGGCAGAACTTTGACCCTACTTTTACCTGTGGCTATCAGTTTCTCCACCACGAGGTCTACATAAACCACCCTGAGCGCGTGTCGTAGAGCTCTAACCAACGCGTCGAAGTCGTAGTAGCCCCTACCCACTCGAGTTGGCCCGGCTATCGACGATGGTCCTCCTGTGGCAGCGAGTACGAATTGGATGTCGACATCACTCGCCACGTTATTGTAGCTCCAAAACACAGTGGCTGTCTTGACTACGATGTGTGGGTTATCGTGTGTGGCTACTACACTGTAGTCAAAAGCTACAACTTTCTCCACACCTTCAACGAGCACCGTCAACTTTTGAGGACTGTCGTCTACACGTCGCTTTTCAATGTAACCACCAGAGTCATACCCATAGTTTAGACTCATTACTTTAGCATGCGTTTAACGTTAGCTACTCAAGCGTCGCGTACAAGTCCAACAATATGTCACCAACGTTGACACCACTACCATCTTGGTCAGTCACATTAAACACTAGCTGTGTAAAAACGCCTTTGTTTATCGACACCTTCGACTCAATGTTGAAGAAGTGTTGAACAGAGCTCTTCAGTGGTTGGGTGGTGGTCAATGGTAGCTCGACGATAACCTCGCTTTTGCTACCATTAACAATATTCTCAGGTCTGTTCACAATGCTACAACCCACTTGTACGTACTTCAACCCTTTGTTAACATCCACAACATTAGGGCTGACCAAACCACTACTACTCACCGTTGTGTTATCATTGAACCCTAAGAGTTCTCCAAATTTAAACAGCTCTAGTTGTTGGTCAGTTCTTATCGCACACTTTGAATTGTGTTTGTTGGCCACTAGCTCGATAGCCCCTAATCCTTTCAACTCGTCAGCGATCATTTTAAAAGTGTGGTACCCAGACCCAAAAACGTGTTTGTTGCTGTTGTAACTTATTTCATCATTCACACCGGTCTCCACGTTAACGTAGTCCCAAAAGATGGTCGCTTTTTTCACTAGTAAGTGAGGATCTGAGCCAAACGTCAAAAGTGCTTCTGGTAGATCCACAGTTTCCGTTGGGCCTCTAATCAATACTACAACCCTGACCATATATAATGTAGCATGTGTTATGTGTAACATATGGTATATTATATATGCAGAAAGTCCTTCATGATTACTATGGAAAGCACTACAAACTCGCGATGGCTAACACATCGAAGGCTGCACACGACGCGAAGGCAGACCTCATCAAAAAGTACCCTCACGCCACTTTAAGCAAATTCGAGTTCTATCCAAATATTTTACAAGACGGTAAAATCATGAGTGTCGATGTGTATTTCAGAAACAACGACATCCTCAGCACAGACATAACCAGCATAACCTTCAAAAATGATAAAAGCATGTGGAAGTGGTTACACAATAGTAAGTTCCCAATAATATGGCAAGGCAATGGAACTATCCAACCACTGCCAAAAGGTCGTAAGAACCACTGGGGGCTTTGGGATGGCTATCCAACAGAAAATGTGTTGAATTATCCAGTGAACAACTTCAAAGTTTTCGTTAACCAAAGTAGCTACTTCATGTCAAAGCTACCAGTCTTGCGAGTCACTACGTCAAAGACAAAATCAGAGTGGGATGACAGCGAATCTTACTACCGTGTTGTGTTTGCGACGTATTGTGCGAGTTTCTGTTGTGGGGTGTCATTGCAACATTTATCAGTGTCACAAGAAGTTCATCCTGTGGTCACAAGTGTGATGAGATTTCATTTGTACTTCACCATTAGAAGACTTCTGAGAAGAATGGAGGGTGGTGAGACCATGAAATCGATAAGTAGAGAATTCAACGCTTACGAATTGTATGGTAAGATTTCCAAGATTCCCAAAAAGCATTACTACCAGAATAAAGTCCTGAGCGATGGTACAACAGGCGAATCCAGAGTGTTCACACTCAACGACGTTCAGAACGATTACAAACGATACGTCGCGCGACTCTCAGACGGCTTTACCAACATTGGACTGCAATATCTAAATCAGAGCATAGAGTCCTTTGTGTACTCCACACTTGGTGCGCAAGCGAGAACACGTGTATCAGTCGTTGGTGGTTCTGCAGGAAGTCTAGAAACCCAACAAGAATTCCGCAAGTTGTTTTCTGACAGTGTTATTCAGTACGACGTATCGACATGGATTCTCAACATGAACAAATCGATTAGAGACACCAACGTTGTTCAAAATCTCGCAGTGTCGCCAAGTACGTGGTTAATGCCAAGTAACGTGGTGATTCTCAAGAATAAAATCGCTGGGTACAACAACTTATTAAAGATCGCCACAGAGTCCATGAAATTCGGAGTGAACACTCGCTTGAATGCAACAACACCGACGACTGTGGCTAAAAAAGTCCACCAAGAAAATGTGGTGACTAACTTAGTAACGCCAGCGAGTCTTGCGGCTAAAAAAGTTCACCAAGAAAGTGTGGTGGCTAAAAAAGTTTACCAAGAAAACGTGACACCACTCCCTGTGAGAAAAACAGTGGCCACCACCACAAGTAAGTCAGACACGACAACGCTGGCGATAATCTTAGGGTTCTCAGCAGCCTCTGGTTATCTGCTAACCAAATACACCTTGAAGTAGTAATGAGTCTAAACTATGGGTATGAGTCTGACGACCCTCACGATAAAATACTAAAGAGAACGAAAAGACATCTAGACGAAGATCCTAAACTAAGCGCGACCGGTGGAAGGATGTCTGGAATAATAGACATGCAAGGCTCAGCAATAAAAAACGTAGCAGACCCAGTCGATGACTCAGACGCCACCAATAAAAGAACTCTAGAGCAATTGCTGTCAGGCTACCTCAAGAGTCAGTCCTACAATGTTGTGCTCGACTTCAACGTTAGCACACACGCCTTGAAAAATGTGGAATTTCACGCCAATGGTTCAAACAAAGTGAAAGCCATTGGTGAAACAAGTAAATTAGTGCAAAACAACCCGGCTTATGGCCCTATTGTCGGCATCAGCGGTGTGAGTCAAAGTTTTCTATCACCCGTGTTAACACCAATCCCACTTGAGTCAGGTCTCCATTTTAATTGTCCAAGTATGCAATGGTGTGATCTCTCCATTTTTGTTGTGGTGAGGTTACCCATGAGAACTGCTGGATCAAATTGGGAGACAATTATATCAAACGACGATGGTAGTTGGGATAAGTTCATAGGGTACAAGACTGGTGTGACCAACAAGCTCGCGTATGGTGGTAGCATCCCAGCGATGGAGAAAGTATGCACTATTCCGAGTGGTGTTGACCTCACAAAAATGCATATGATATCAACACACTGGCAAATGAGCAATTCACACGTCAGGGTCAACAACATTAAGTCAACCGATTCAGACTTCATAGCGAATATGAAAAAGATAGGCGCACCCTACGGAACAATTTTTGGAATACATCGACCAAGAATACCACTCGCACCTTATGCGCACCCATCGTTGATAGAATTCTACGGTGTGAAAATTGTGAGTGGTTACATGACGAGCCGAGACATCATAATCATGGGTGGAGAAATGATGAAGGAATATGGTGTAAAGTAAATGGGAGCATGTGTTTCGAGACCTCGTGAAATATATAAAATAAATAAGACGACTGACCACATGTTCAAAGCTGGTGGATCATTTGGTCGCGGTGACGTGACTCTCGAGCTCCACGCTGAGATTGGCATGAGGTCTAAAAAGACTTACGGCGAACCTATTACGCTACCCGCAGAATTAGACACTGTGGGACTTGTAGGAGACGTGACCTAAGTTATGTAATGGGTTGGCTTAGAAAACTGGCTCGTAACATTAGAAACTTTTTCAGACGACGTAGAAAACTGAAGACTAATAAAACGTATTTGCTGCATTGGTACACAACAAACCAGATCTATAAAAAACCTGACACCTATGTCGAGTAGTTTTTTTGTAGGAGACTATAATATAGTGATGACTTCCACAGCGCTTCGATTATTCGACTTCGATGGCCACCAAATCACAACGGTCATAGGCAACGGTGAAATATGGTTCAAAGCAAGAGAAGTCGCAAGTGCTCTAGGTTACGCTCGACCAAAAGACGCAGTTAATGACCACGTCGAACCCGATTGCAAAATGAAGATGGAACAAGCCTCGTTTATCAACGAACTTGGGGTCTACTCATTGGTGTTCTCGAGTAAAATGGAACGTGCGAAACACTTTGGAAGGTGGGTGCACTCAGAGGTCTTGCCAAGCGTTAGAAAAAGTTTAGCTGACGTTGGTCTCAAACACAATCAATTTAAAATGATCACTGAGTTCGACCTTCATACGAAAGTTGTTGGTTTTCTTAGGAAATATTATCCAGAAGCTATTTTGGTAGCTGCTTGTGGTGAAAATCAAGACACCTCGAGTAAAAGAATAAATTCGTGGAAAAAAGGTTACCAACGTGGAACACCTGACTTGATTATTGCCAATGCAAACCGACAGCACAGCGGGCTTGTGATTGAGTTCAAGAACCCGGGTGGCACAGGTAAGACGTCCAAAGAGCAGGAGTCTCTGTTGCTCAGATATAAATCCGCTGGTTATCTAACACTCTTGTGCGACTCGTACGACGACGCTATTACCACAGTAATAAAATATCTCTTTGACGTTGGGTTTCAGTGCTCCCAGTGTTTTCGTAAATTTAAAAATAAATCAGCGTTGAGTAACCACGAGAGACGCTATTGTAAAGAGACTTTTTAGACAGCGAGTAATAAGTCGAATTAGCGCTCGTTCTCGTTGTTGAGACGACGTTTGAAGCGACAACTGCTCTAGCATTTTTAAAGACGTTTTTAACTTGGTAAAAAATATCTGCGAAACTTTCTCTCTTTATTTCACAAACCTTCTGACCACTGTGTGAAAAAATGTTTCTACGGTACATTGGACGCTTCATGTGACCAATGTCTAAATTTAAAAAGTGGGGTATCCGAGAACACCTTTAATTTTGTGTGGAAGGATGGTGACGTCTGCACACTGCGCGATATTGCTCAGCACCACCAACGAATGATGGTCCTGGATTATATCTCCAATTGAATGGCGCTTCAACAGTTGTTCCATCAGTGTCGCGACAAACGGCGCAATACGCTTTTAGAAATGTGATGTCGTCTGCCACTGAGAACAGTGTGTCAAGCTCACCAAGTCTTTTTAAGTGCTCCGTTGTTATGAGACCACAAATAATGACGTGAATGCCAGCTTTAATGTATTCACGAATAACTGACAGATCAGAGTACCAATGGCCTTCATCAATGCCAATGACGTCATAGTCAGCTATCTCGGAAGAACTTGGAAGGTTGGTGATTAACTTCGCAGGTAAACTGTCTGATCCGACAACAATGGTCTGACGATGTGTGGAGAACGCGTGGTCAGTTCGCCTAGTGTCACGTTTGTTGTTCATGTAAAGGACTTTGAGCCCTGATTTACTTAGCGCGACTAACCTGCGAAGAGTCTCTGTCGTTTTTCCCGCAAACATGGGACCAATCACGATTTCTAGTCTACCGACTTTCTTCATGGTTACTATACCTCAAGAGAAACGCTCTCCCCTCTCGCGGCAACTGTTGCTCGTTGCTAAATATCCGCTGAAGCTCTAAGTTTTCAAGATGAGTCTTCGAGCTCTCATGTCTTGAGCGACACGTTAGGCTATTGGTGGACATACCGCATGGGTAGCACTCGTACTCCCCAATGTCACGCGAAAAATGCTGGTGGGGGCTCGAGAACGCGTGGTCCTCGATATCGCCCGCACTCAGTATTTCGTTACACCCCACCCTACAAACGTTAACGTCACAGTTTGCGGCGAGGTGTAGCCACGCTTTGGCTTTGGTTGGGCATGGTTTCCATAGAAGGGTCGCCAAGAACACTTCGAGGTAGTTACCAAGTAGCGTAGCGGTGGACTCGCAAGGGTTGCTCAAGTAATGACTACTCGCCAGCGTAAGATGTCTGAATGGTGGGTAACACCACACAGGGATCATCTCGGATAGTGTGCTAACCATTCTGTTGGCTCTAACTTCGTCAAGTCCGACCCAAGCATTATGAGCGAACTTTGTGTAGAGAATCTGAGTACTAAATCGTCTTGACACCTCTTCGTTTTTATAACCGGGGTCGCACAACTTGAAGACTCGCGAGTACTCTTTTAAGACGTCAGGTCCAGAGACGCCTTGTGGGGTAGACACATTGATAAAGGACATTATTAGCAAGCGGTTGGTCTCCACTTCTTCGGTGTCTCGGACTTGAGTCATCTCTTCTGTGGTGTCTTGGACTTGAGTCATTATGTTATACTCTCAGAAAAAATCCTAATTTTTTAGTGCGTTTGGTCTGGGACTGTGAGGTCAACTGTGAGACACCTGTGAGGTCAACTGTGAGTAAGATAACACGTGATAGTGTATTAGATGGTTGAGGACTCACAGACGGCTGTTGAGGCGAAGATTACGGCTGATGTGAAAAGTGTTAAGGTAAAGGACCCAAAGCGCGTCGCCGCTGGTAAAAAGTTGGCTGAGATATCGAAAGCTGCGAAAGAAAAAAAAATGCGCGAAATGATAGTTAACGAAGAGCAGGGTGGTGAGTGGAGCTATGGTTACATTGTCGGAACACTTGGTGTTATCATTGCTGGTGCTTCGTTGTGGTACACAATTAGCAGTGAAAAAGTGAGCACTACACCAGCACCTGTGTCAGAGAACCACAAAACCCGTCGTCCAGCGTTAGACACATTTGATTCTTGAACAAAACACACGACAATGTATATATGACTGCGATCGATCGAAAAGAGCTTATGAACGAACTGTACGACGCGCTACTTGTTACGACTGGTGCTGTGGTAGTGAGTATGATTTCTAAAAAGGCTTTGGGAGAACCATTGGGAACACCAGAGACAGTGAAAGGCATAGTGAAACTTGCTGCAGCTGTTGGTGCAGGAACGTTGTTAGTAAAATGGATGCAATCGAAAAAGTGGATACCGACAGATCCATTCAAATCAACGTAAGTTAATGGTGAGCGTTGTGGCTGGAGGGATATTTAATGCAGTGGCTTTTGCGGGCGCTGGTTTTATGTTTTCAAAGTTTAATCATTCAGGTTATGAAGCTGAGATGAAAAGACACAACCATGCGTTGGAGCAGTTAGCCAGTGCGAAAGAAGTGTGGTATGAGAATGAAGTCGCTAAGAAAGATAAGATCCAGCGTTTACGACAACGGCTCTCTGATGCTAATGCTGACATCAATGACACAAACCATGCGTTGGAAGAACTTAGAAGCGTAATGACTATTCAGTACAGCGGACGAGTGTTCACTGACCTCCCGAAGATTGCGGATTACTATCAACCGAGTGCGGAAATGAAGGAATACCAATTATTGTTTGTTAGCGCGCTAGGCTTGGGTAGTGGAATAGTAGTGTGGGTGCTAACTCGGTAAAAAAATGTTGGAGTAGTATAAGAGTGATGGACAAACTTATGAGGCAGATGAGTTATGGCTTAACAATTGACGAAATCGCGAATGAGACACAAATTGAGTGTGGAGACACCTTCAGGCTTTACTACTGCTCGGATTGCGACGTTGTGAAAAATGTGACCGACTGTGGTGGGTACGCGTGCCCAAAGTGTGGCGACACCGAATGGGGCTACACTCAGAGTTACAGCGACATGAGACTCACTCGGTTAAAAAGCGTTCACAAACGGTCTTGGTGGATGGGGAGGAGACTACGGAACGTTGTGAAGTATGAGCACCTTGAGTTGATAAAAGAGGACTTCTTGAAAGTTGTCAATGCGTTGCACTCATACAATTTGATAAAGGGTAGAAACGTTAGCAGGTATGGGTACTACATTATTAGGTTGTGCCACAGAAGACGAGTCGAGACATTCAAGAAGGTGTCAGACCTCAAAGACGGGAAGGTGAAAGACTTGTTTGATAACAATCTGTTTGGGGTGGTGTACCCAAAGCTGGGATGGTGTGAAAGTGGTGATCAGTATTACAACGAGTGGCTTAGGAAAAAAACAAGTGTAGTATATAGAGGCCATGGGTGACGCCACAGAAAACTCACTTGTTAGAAATGGTGCAGCCGTTGTGAACCCACTAACAGGTAGAGCAGTCAACGTTCATGGGCGAGTCTACAATCGACTTGTTAGAGACGGCGTTTTTAGTGACACGACGAGTGTCAGTACTATTAACCCGCTGACAAACAGGCGAGTTAACGTTGGTAGTTGGACACACAACCGTCTTGTCAGAAACCAGGAGGTACAACCCACAGTTGAAGACCATAGCCCACGGCTGTTGAGTCAAGCACTGAGAGGGTTCACAAGGTCCTATGGAGTCGAGGTGGTTAACGATAGAGACATCAATCAGGTGAACGGTAGTAGAAGCGCTGTCATCAACCTTTTGAGACGCGAACTAGGTGAGACCAACGGAATGAAAGTGGTAGAGACAGTCAAGGTCACTTTTGAGAAAGTTTTAGAACTCAATAAGACCACGTACAAAACCGCCTACTTTAACAGCAAAACGTTCGTCGTCATTAACGAGCATGATATTGAAGGTGTTGCCAACCGTGGATCGGAACAAATCTTGACACGGATAGCTGGGTGGCTATCTGAGGGGTCTGGATGGACTATCGACAAAATAGATGCACACTACGTCAATATCGCTATTTACAGACCTCTACGTGGGAGTAGCTACATTGCGTTGCCAAAGGAGCTGCGTAACAGTAAGAAGGGTTTGATAAACGTAAATAATGGTGATGACAACGAGTGCTTTAGATGGTGTCACCTCGCACATAAATTCCCTGCTGGAAAACACTCTGATAGAACGTCGAAGTACGCTAGGCATGTCGGTGAGCTGAACTATGACGGAATTGACTTCCCAGTCACACTCAAAGACTACAACAAGATCGAAAAGGCTAACGAAATTAGCATTAATGTTTTTGGGTACGAAAATAAGCAGCCGTTCCCTGTGTACGTTTCTAAGGAGGTGTACCCTGACCACATGGACCTACTGTTGATAACTAATGACGTAGGTAACAAGCACTACGTCTACATTCGCGATTTTAATAAATTCATGCACCGGCAAACAAAGCACGAGGCGAGAAAGCACTTTTGTAGGTATTGTTTGCAGTGCTTCACCCGAGAGGACGTGCTTGAAAGCCACATTGAAGTATGTTTGATCATCAATGGGAAGCAAGCTATTAAAATGCCGCAAAAAGGTGCGAAAGTGAAATACGAGAATTTTAGCAGACAATTAAATGTACCATTTGTGGTGTATGCAGACTTCGAGGCTATCACACAGAAGGTGCACACAGCAACAAAGCTGTCAAGCGAGAGTAGCTACACAAATGCTTACCAGAGACACGTTGACTGCGGTTATGGGTATAAATTAGTTTGTTGCTACGACAACGAGTACAGTAAGCCAGCGAAAGTGTACCGTGGTGAAAACGCAGTTAACAAGTTCATTGGGGAGATGTTAGAAATTGTCAAATATTGTAAAGAGACATCTGAGAGTCACTTTAACAAAGAGATGATACTAACTGACGCCGATAAGAAGAACTTTGACGAGGCTAAAAGTTGCCATATTTGCAGTGTTGAGTACACTGGCGCTGACGTTAGAGTGAGAGACCACTGTCACGTGTCAGGTAAGTACAGAGGGTCCGCACATCGCGATTGTAACGTGAACTTTAAGTTGACTGACAAAATCCCTGTGATCTTTCATAACTTACGCGGCTACGATAGCCATTTCATTATGCAGGAGATTGGCAAGTTTGGTCAAGACATAAATGTGATACCAAACAACATGGAGAAGTACATGGCGTTCATGCTTGGAAAAAACTTGGTATTCTTGGACAGCTTTCAGTTCATGAGTAGTGGTCTAGACAACTTGGTGAAGAACCTACCAAGGGACGCTTTCAAATACACGTCAGAAGTGTTTCGCGACGAGGGGTTGGCACTCATGACAAGAAAGGGGGTCTACCCCTATGATTATATGGACTCCTTTGATAAATTCAATGAACGCGAGCTACCCTCCAAAAAGGACTTCTACAGCATTCTGAATGATGAGCACATTACGGAAGAAATGCATGAGCGTGCCATCGACGTGTGGGACTACTTCGACGTTGAAAGTATGGGTGGGTACCACGACCTGTATTTGAAAAGTGATGTGCTCTTGCTCGCTGATGTTTTTGAGAACTTTAGAAAGACATGCCATCGCGAGTATAAACTAGACCCGTGTCACTATTTCACGTCGCCTGGATTGGCTTGGGACGCCATGCTAAAGATGACTGGAGTGGAGCTTGAGTTATTGTCCGACATCGACATGTTCCAGTTCGTAGAACTAGGTATGCGTGGTGGTGTGAGCTACATATGCAACAGACATGGTGTGGCGAATAATAAATACATGGAAGGGTATGACAAAGAGCAAGAGTCGAAGTATTTGATGTACCTTGACGCCAACAATTTGTATGGATGGGCAATGAGTCGAAGTCTACCTACGGGTGGCTTCAAGTGGTTGACTGAGAAAGAGATAAAAAAAGTTAATCTACACGACTATCACAACGACAGTAAAAAGGGCTTACTGCTTGAGGTCGACTTGGAGTATCCAAACCATTTGCATGACCTACATAACGATTACCCATTGGCTCCTGAGAAGATGGAGATAACCGTTGACATGTTGTCGGAGTACTGCACGAAAATTAAAAATAAGTTTAATGTGAGTGTTGGTGGTGTGAAGAAGCTGGTGACTAATTTGATGGACAAAAAAAGTATGTGTGTCACTACGGAAATCTGCAGTTGTACATGGATCTTGGATTAAAAATCAATAAGATTCACAGGGTCCTGCAGTTTGACCAGTCCAAGTGGCTAGGCAAGTACATCGACTTTAACACAGTCAAAAGAACCGCGGCTAAGAACGCTTTTGAGAAGGACTTCTTCAAGTTGATGAATAACAGCGTGTTCGGGAAAACAATGGAGAATTTGAGGAAGCGTGTTGATGTAAGATTAGTTACCACCGAGAAAAAATTAGAAAAGCTTGTCTCGAAGCCGACGTTTGTGTCTTGCAAAATATTTAGCGAGAACTTAGTTGCTGTCCACAAAGTTAAAGAAACGCTGACACTAAACAGACCTGCATATGTGGGTATGTGCATACTAGACTTGAGTAAAACGCTGATGTACAATTTCCACTACAATTATATCATGAAAAAGTACTCTAGCGACACCTGCAGATTGCACTTCACCGACACTGACAGTCTGTTGTACTCAATCAAAACTGGCGACGTTTATTCCGACTTTATGATGGAGTGCGAAAAGTTT
Source organism: Chrysogorgia sp. JL179-B06 (assembly GCA_035772405.1). Taxonomy (NCBI): domain Eukaryota; kingdom Metazoa; phylum Cnidaria; class Anthozoa; order Scleralcyonacea; family Chrysogorgiidae; genus Chrysogorgia; species Chrysogorgia sp. JL179-B06. The sequence continues at coordinate 423,662 of JAYKKM010000257.1, forward strand.
GACAATAGCGACTACCCTGCAGACAGCCCATTCTTTTTTAGGGAGAATAAGAAAGTCATTGGTAAGATGAAGGACGAGTGCGCTGGAACACCAATTATTGAGTTCGTCGGGTTGCGTAGTAAAATGTATAGCTATTTGAAAGAGGATGGGGGTGGTGGGAAAACTGCTAAAGGTATTAGAAAGAACATAATTAAAAAGGTAATCAGACACGAAGATTACAAAAGCGTGCTACTGGAGCAGAAACAATTGCGACACACAATGAAGACCATTAGAAGTGTCAAACATCAGCTCGGTAGCTACGAAATTAATAAAGTATCGCTATCCTGCTTCGACGATAAACGATACCTTTTAGAAAATGGTATTGACTCCTACGCATATGGTCACAAAAACATTGTAGTGAGAGACACCACTGAAAACAGTGAGCAAACGGACTAATTCGCAAAACGACTGGCTATTTGTTAGTCAATGTTGTTAGCCAATCAAAAGAGCGCCATTTCGCCATCCATTTGGATAAACATCACCACTAGAATCAAAATCTGGTGGTTTTTTTTTCGCGCGTGAATTTGTGAGACAGCAGTGGAACGCGTCGGTGGTTTGTTGAGCAAAAATGTAAAAATGCTGAAATGACACCTTCTACTTTTTTAAATGTGTGAAAACGTTGAAGTGGCACACTATGCCTTTTTTTAAATACGCGAAAATGTTGAAACGACACTTTCTACTTTTTAAAGACGTGAAAATGATGAAACGACACATTCTAGCTTTAAATATGGCGAAAACAGTTATTTTAATATTTCTTATCAATTGAGTAGAAAACATGGGAGGGGTGTTTAGAATGACTAATGATTGCCATAGTAGTATAGAGAGTGGCGGTACGAGTTAGTCAACGTCGATTGTAAAACATAAACACCAAAACATTGCTGAGTTGTGGCTCGACACAAATTTGGCGATGTTTTGGTGTTTATATTACGGTTGACGTTGACTGGGCTCGTACCGCCACTCTCTATACTACTAGTGTATAATTAACCTTTCCTATCCCCGACAAAGCTGGATGAAAATTAACAATCAATTAAGGCGTACGACCTTGACATAAAAGATTATCTCTTAAGGTGGTCTTACACCCAAAATATTAGAATTTGGCTAATTTTTTAAATGTCCATAATTGAGATACTTAATGATATAAGAATAGATAGTCAAAATAATTTTTGCGATTGGATACATAGAAATGTAGAAAATTGAGAAAATTCTAAGACTAGTCTGGTTTTGTTGACTTAGTAACTCCCTTAGCAACGTATATTTGGATGCAAAAACTGCTTACTTTTCCATGTTGCGCACATTTTCTCCCGCACCACCTCTCCCTAAATGAAATTTTATTATATTTTAAAACATTAAGAGTGAATTGATTGGTGCGTGGGTAGTCATGTGACCGGTCTTCAGGCATATGTGATATTGTTTATTTTGGTTTATGTTAGCGAGAGAAGTTTTTCAACGGGCGGCCGCTTTTGATGGGAATCAAACTGCTTTTAATTTAGTAGGGCTAAGTTTCCACATTGCCGTGTTTCACAGTTGGCGAGGACATCATTAAGACCAATGACCCGATCCCTGGTCCTGTAAAAGAATATACAGGATCCTCTGGCTTTGTCGCTAACGAGGGAGGCTGTGACGGTAGGAAACTGGTAGCATCCGCCATTGTTGTTAAACATAAACACGACCCTAGAGCGGAAAGTGTAGAAGAAAAGATTTTTTTAAAACTTATAATAATGAGTTAAAGTGTGCAATCTCTCGCTTAAGGCCCGTGCAAACGAACGCAACATGTTGGCACAACATTGCCCAACATTGTTGTGAGATGTTGTGCCATGTTGGATGAGGGTGTTTAAACGATCGCAACATGTTGCGGAATGTTGCGTTATATAATGGCGCAAGGGGGTCTAGGTCCGAAACCATAAGCGACCCGTCCAATATGGCGGCATATATTGGTATTTGTTTTGGAGAGTTCCCTTCCAAGCTTGGCTCTCAGACCGGCGATTTTCGTTTTAATTTCTCCCGCACTTATTCCAAATTTTTCTTCAATCTCTTACAACGCTCTCTCCCTCTTGTCTCGGTTGTGGTACTCCTTGTTGAAAATATCCCATAGGCAGACTCTCTCTTCGAGCATATCGATTAGCTCATCGATTTCCTCTTCTGACCACTTTCGGCTTTTAAATTTATCTTTATTTGGAGTTGACACGGCCTTCCTCTTTCCATTTGTTTGCACGTTTATATCGACAAGATCTTCGCTTTCCGCCATCTTGGTTGGAATGTTTTGCCATGGTTACCGAATTTACAGCATTCAATGCGCACGCGCAAGCCCAACAATGTTTTGCAAGCCGTGCAAACGAACGCAACATGTTGCGATGTGGTCAGATGTTGGGCGAAAAGTTTGATGGATTTCAAACTTCACGCAACATGTGCCAACATCACGCAACATTGCCCAACATGGTGTACAAACGATTGCAACATGTTGCGCCCAACAATGTTGGGCAATGTTGTGCCAACATGTTGCGTTCGTTTGCACGGGCCTTTAGGGTGTATTTGGAGTTCCCTTTTCGACTTCCGGTTTTAGTACGGTATTATTTACCCCCGTTTATAATTAAATCGGGCTACGGCTCATGTAATTTTTGGCTACGACTAGGCATAATGCTCTATATAGGTCTTATTTTGCCGGGTGATGTATACGGCATGTGTTTATGTGTATAATGAACTAGTACTGTGTACACTAATAATAATACACTAATAATACACTAATAACAATCTCCGTGCCACCAATTTGCGCGCCAATTCTTATGTCCCTTCTCCAATGTAAAACAACAACATGACGATATCAACAAGAACACTCGCAAAAACTATAAACAGTAAAATTCTAATCACTTCGTGACGATCAGTCCTTTGGTACTCAAGTCGAAAGTTTTGTAGATGAAATAAAGATATTACGAAACCTATCCGTGTAATCGTAAACTATTTCGTCACACCATTTTAGACTTTTTGTTATACCCAAAGCAAACAAGTCTAAGGTATACAGAATATACATTATATATCCACTGAGAATAAAGTAAAAATGGCAATTCAAGCCGAGGAAGAAATGCGTCCTTGTTCCCGCAGATAAATAGACTGCACCGAAAATTGTGTAAACAGAGATGCAATTTTCATTAAATCGTCCAGCACGCGAAGCCCTACCTAGTCACAAACGAATGACTTAGACCCAAAGAATATAACCTGACATCGAAATGAAATGGTTAAGACCAAGAAAAAGAAAAGAAAAGTAGGGCATAACTTATAAGACTGGAGCTTTTTAAACAGTTATATATCTTTATTGGACTGTCTATTGTTGTTTTGGGGCTATTATAATTATTAATAATTAGAAAGTTTAACTTTAAAGCCGTTTTTCTCAAAAGCCGATTCCTGATATTGCGCGCAGGATATGTCAAAAAGTATTTAACCTATCTTGATCAAATTTTCAGCGCTAACAGTATATACATTTCTCTTGGAGATGAAGCAAAATAATTGAATTATGTTCAATTGTAATGAAATAGTAATAGTTTTAGTGACAGCAATTGTACACATTTCTAGTATTCAGACTGCCAAACTTTTATTATGGCTCCTATGTCAATAGTTCTGCTACACCTCCTAGACAATGTTGTTTGTGACTAAATAAAAGTTATTCCAGGTTTTTATCATTATTATTTATCTAGTTATCATGTTTATAAAAATACGCTCTTTTCACCATGGGGGGTGTCATATCTTGGTAACTATGGCAACAATGCATTGCAACAACATATTTTTTTAGTCAGACTAACTCACCCAACAACCAGGTATAAGTAGATTTTAATTATATTAAAAAGTAAAGAGGAAAATATTTTTCCTGTTGGACCCCCTTAAGGCGTACGACCTTGACATAAAAGATTATCTCTTAATACCTTGACATAATAGATTTCCCTTTCGAAAACTGCAAACCAATAATACTTTTCACAAAACCTCAGCTTGAGTCATCACTTTTTTATTCGCGCGGCGCCTGTTAAATCTGTTTTGATGGCGGCATTTTGAAACGAGTTCAGATCTTTTGTTTAGTAAAGTTTGCTTGTTCGCGCTTTCATGATGTAAAGTTTTTCCTCGGGCCACAAATTAAAATGTTTTCCTCCACTTCTGTATGCGGCGGCACGCTTTGTCACTGACCAATTGATCAGTAAAAGTCCGGTTCGGCGTTTAGTAAAACACGGAACACCGGAACACCGGAACAGAAAATAATAAACATAAAAACAAATAATAATAATAATAATAATAATAATAATAATAATAATAATAATACTGAAGTGTCGTATGAACAGACTGAGATGGCGAAATTAGCAATATTTGACATTCATTGTCAGAAAATGATGTGTTACAGCCATGCAGCTTGGCCACTTATTTTTTAAGGAATAAGGGTGTTGGAAAGTCTCTGTTTTCGAATATCACGATCAACTCTGATATTCGATTGTACTTTGTATTATAAATTTGAATGGCATATAGTAGTATGGCAACAGAAAAATCAGAACGACAACCTAACTGCTGTTCTTTAAATCCAAGCGTGCGCAATTTATTCATTATCAACATCGTTCCCAGGGCCGTCTCCACTTTTATTAATTGAACAAGGCAGAACTGTACAAATTCCTATAGCAGTTCATAGCGCCCGCTATATTCATTTTTCCTCTCATTAATGTTTATATATCGTTTCGATACTAAATTCTAAAATTGATTTTCCTATTTTAGAGCTTCCACAGTAAGTTGCGTATCCTTATCAATAAAAGAGTTATTTGCCGTTCACATGGTACAGGAGTAACCCGACGAATTTTCGTCCGGCATAGCATAGGTGGACAAATATTTCTACGGATAGTATAAAACGAAAAGTATACATCGTGTAAAAATTTGTTTGCTACTGCCGCGAACAAATAAGTTAATCTAATTAACTTCTGAGTGCTGCGGAAATATCTTTTATGACATATAAACAGCTGCGAAAATGAGCTCTGTTTTTTTGTCAGTGTTACGCATGAAAACACGTAGGAAGCGGTCTTTTAATGAGGTTAGTCATAACCAAGGTTAACAACAAAGGAACGCGCAAGGCCTGGGGCGAGAGAAGGCTTAAAAGCAACGGTACTCGCGGAGGAATAGGCATTACGCATTGAGACGGCGGGCACGCAGAGTAGCAGAGCTAGTAGAAGGTGGTTCTGGGTGCGGAGGAAATTTGCTAAACCATCCCTCCCAAAAAATAAATAATAAAATACATAAATGTATAAAATAAAATGAATAAAAAAAATAACGATTAGACATACAATAAATATTCCACCGATAAGCTCGGTGTGATAGGTGCAGACCTTTGGTGGACAGGTCAAGGCGGGGGATCGAATCGTTACATCATTGGCCTTAGACCTGAATCCAAGCAACTGAGCAACTGCCAGAAAACTGAGCAACATACAGGTCTGCACCTTACCATCCACATGGGTAAGTAGAGTGATTGTAGGTGTTAAAGTCTACTTATTTACAACGATCGAGACGATTAGATGGCGTACAGCAGACGATTAGATGGCGTACCGATATGATTGAAGAAGTTAGAAGCTCAATAAAGCATAATATTATGCTTGTCGGCACAGAATTGTCGGTCTAAATTTGGCCCTGTATCTATTATGCAAAGTGATTCGACCATAGCTCGACAAAAGACTTCACTGCAAAGAAAGCACTTATTATACCGAATTGCCGTATTTAACTGACTCAGACGGCGTATTGAATTTTAATGAATATTAATTATTACTAGGAGTTCTTATCAGAAGTGAAATGCTGCCGGTCAGTTAGAAGGGTATTCCCGTTCGTTTGTTTGATTTGAAATATGATCGCTCCACCACCAGATAAGTTTATACTGTAACTTCGGCGAGGCTTGCTCGTTTCGAGTAAATGTTGTGGTTTAGATTGTTATCGCGAGTGGAACACGAGCGTCTTAATTCAAGGAGACATAACCTTAACGTTTTAGACACTAAGCCGCGGTATTGCAGAATATACACAATATACACCTGTATATAAATACTGTATATTGTGTATACATATACTTAACTGTATAAACTCAATTACTATACACAATATACATGTCTATAGTCAAAACTGTATATACTGTATATTATCACCATATACACAATATACATGTCTATAGTCAAAACTGTATATACTGTATATTATCATTTTGAGCAACCTCTAGTCTGTATATAGTGTATATTGTGTATATAGTGTATACATATACACTATATACACAATATACATGTCTATAGTCAAAACTGTATATACTGTATATTATCACTTTTGATCAACCTCTAGTCTGTATATAGTGTATATTGTGTATATAGTGTATACATATACACTATATACACAATATACATGTCTATAGTCAAAACTGTATATACTGTATATTATCACTTTTGACCAACCTCTAGTCTGTATATAGTGTATATTGTGTATATAGTGTATACATATACACTATATACACAATATACATGTCTATAGTCAAAACTGTATATACTGTATATTATCACTTTTGACCAACCTCTAGTCTGTATATAGGTATATTGTGTATATAGTGTATACATATACACTATAACACAATATACATGTCTATATTCAAAACTGTATACTATCACTTTTGATCAACCTCTAGTCTGTATATAGTGTATGCTTCGTTCTTTAAAAAATCCCGTTTGCGTTATGTTTCAGTTAATAACATGCACAATAGGGTTAGGATTAAGGTTCGGGTTAGTGTTAGGGATTAGGACTAATGTGTTGTTGCCTCGTTCTACGGTAAAATCCCGTGGTCATATCTTCACAAACAACTTATTCACATTGTCTGCAAGCCGCGGTATTGCAGAATATACACAATATACACCTGTCAATAAATAGTGTATATTCTGTATACATATACTTAACTGTATAAACTCACTTATACATGTCTAATGTCAAAACTGTATATATACTGTATATTATCACTTTTGAACAACCTCTAGTCTGTATATAGTGTATATAGTGTATATAGTGTATACATTATACACTATATACACAATATACATGTCTATAGTCAAAACTGTATATACTGTATATTATCACTTTTCAACAACCTCTAGTCTATATATAGTGTATATAGTGTATATAGTGTATACAGTACATATACAGTATATACACAATATACATGTCTATTGCCAAAACTGTATATTATCACTTTTCAACAACCTCTAGTCTGTATATAGTGTATATTGTGTATATAGTGTATACATATACACTATATACACAATATACATGTCTATAGTCAAAACAGTATGTACTGTATATATATTATCACTTTTGATTTGCTCTAGTCTGTATATAGTGTATGCTTCGTTCTTTAAAAAATCCCGTTCGCGTTATGTTTCAGTTAATAAATAACACAATAGGGTTAGGATTAAGGTTCGTGTTAGGGGTTAGGGTTAATGTGTTGTTGCCTCGTTCTACGGTAAAATCCCGTACTCATATCTTCACTAACAACCTATTCACATTGTCTGCCAATGATATAATATGCTTTGTAAAACGCACTTACATATCAGTTGCTTTAAATTGTTTCATCACTAATCCCCAATACCGGAACATCCCAACCCAATGTTTCCGTTCTTTACTATAATCCTCGCTAAACATCGACAAATTACCTAAAATTTACCTAAAACAATTGCTCCATTCTTTAAAACTACTCACATAAAGTGACTGTATAATTCAATGACGCGGACCAATCACTGACACTATCCGCCTACGTGCGGCACGATGAAACCATACATTACGAATAACGGTGTGACACCTCGCGAGCACAGATTAATAATCAAATTCCGTAACTCTCACTATATACACTATATACACTTTTGACTTTAGACGTATACTATACGTATAGAGTGTATATATATACACAATATACACAATATACACTATATACTCACTTAGCTTCATTCTAACTCTCACTATATACACTTTATACACTTTTGACGTATACTATACGTATAGAGTGTATATATATACACAATATACACTATATACTCACTTAGCTTCATTCTAACTCTCACTATATATACACTTTATACACTTTTGACTTTAGACGTATACTATACGTATAGAGTGTATATATATACACTATATACACAATATACACTATATACTCACTTAGCTTCATTCTATAACTCTCACTATATACACTTTATACACTTTTGACTTTAGACGTATACTATACGTATAGAGTGTATATATATACACTATATACACAATATACACTATATACTCACTTAGCTTCATTCTAACTTTCACTATACACTATATACACTTTTGACTTTAGACGTATACTATACGTATAGAGTGTATATATATACACTATATACACAATATACACTATATACTCACTTAGCTTCATTCTATAACTCTCACTATATACACTTTATACACTTTTGACTTTAGACGTATACTATACGTATAGAGTGTATATATATATACACTATATACACAATATACACTATATACTCACTTAGCTTCATTCTAACTTTCACTATACACTATATACACTTTTGACTTTAGACGTACACTATACGTATAGAGTGTATATATATACACTATATACACAATATACACTATATACTCACTTAGCTTCATTCTAACTTTCACTATATATACACTATATACACTTTTGACTATGGGACATCTATAGTGTATATAAATATACATGGGGAATATACACAATATACCCAACATATATACAGTGTATACATATACACAATATACATATATTTATGTATATATATACACTATATACGCAACGTGTATATAGTGTATATTCTGCAATACCGGGCCTTACTCGTTTTAGACAACGGTGATTTCCCGCATGATTTCCGTATGTTATTACGTGTATTCCCGTTCGTTTGTTCGATTTGAAATATGACCGCACGACCGCCAGATAACTCGTTCAATTCAGCAAATACTTCGCGAGGCTTGCTCTTTCGAGTAAATGTTGTTTTATACCATAACTGAAGACACATTATCCATGTGGACGAACTTTCGCAAGTATTTCCAGTTTGTCTGGTTATTATGCGTCTTTACTTATATAGTGAGTGTTTGAATGTATGTAGAGAAGTATATAGTGTCTATTGTGTATCAAAGTCAAAAGTTTACTTCATGAAAGTGTTATTGCATGCATCACTCAGACAACTTTTGGACAAGCGGTGTGAATAATATTTATATGTTTATTAATCAAGTCAGAATATATAAATATTTCAAAGGAATATGTAAATTTTCATGAATATATAAATGCTAAACGTATTGACCCATTTTATACCATAACTGAAGACACATTATCCATGTGGACGAACTTTCGCAAGTATTTCCAGTTTGTCTGGTTATTATGCGTCTTTACTATGCGTCTGAAGTTCTGAACATAAGTGACAACGTTCGTTGTCATAAAAACGCCGGCCATTATTAAAATTGTAAGTTAGAAATTAGAATAATTAACCGTTATATGTTGCATGCATGCGCGTTTAGTTAAAATGTATACTAAATAGAATTGTTCAGGGAAGTTTATTGCTGATATTTGCCCACATCAACTTTCATTTTTTTTAAAACTTCCTTGTGGTTGTCTTCAAGATCTTCCAGCTTTCTTTTAACGAGAGTCTTTTTTCCTCGAGTGCTTTTACCTGCCTGGAATTGCTCGACGACGATCTGGCCAAGATCTATTTTAACCACATCTTCCATCAAGGCCTCGGCTTCTTCCTTCCGATATTTGTTGTGCACTCGTTGTTGGATGTGGCTTTACCGGCCATTTCGCAGTTTGCTAGTGACAGTGTGTGCCATGCATGTCTATGAGGAACTTGGCAAGTGCATGACATAAAAAAACATGTGACAATGCACGTGCATATTGTTGGATTTGGAAACTTGTCTCGTTCGTAAAAATGACGTCCTCGAACGCTTCTTTTACCGCTAAGGCATTCAAAAAGAACAAGAGCTTCTTTATATTGTTTGGCTCTACAGATGTTAATTCGTCATTCGCTTTCATCTTTTTCTCGATGAACTTCAAGTGTTCCTTTTTCAATAGCGATTTTAAACATAACGGAACGGGATTTTTGTGAGAACGACGCATATAAACAATTATAATTGTGTTAATGAAACATAACGGAAACGGGATTTTTGTGAGAACGACGCATACAAACATCTAGCTTTATTGCTTGCGCAGTGGAGAGAGGAGCATCAATTTGAGGCAGGGAGAGCGACGTTGTTTGAGCGAACATGTTTACTCGAAACGTTCGTGTTCAACTTAAATGACGCCAATATTAAAGGGTGATGGTTGGCGCTTGTTTAACACGTGTCGGTCTCTATGAATATAGTGTATGGTTTCATCGTGCCGCACGTACAGGTGGATAGTGTCAGTGATGGGTCCGCGTCATTGAATTGTACAGTCACTTTATGTGAGTAGTTTTAAGGAATGGAGCAATTCTTATAGGTAAATTTTAGGTAATTTGTCGATGTTTAGCGAGGATTATAGTAAAGAACGGAAGCATTGGGATGTACCGGTATTGGGGATTAGTGATGAAACAATTTAATTAAACATTTATGTAAGTGCGTTTTACAAAGCATATTATATGGCAGACAATGTGAATAAGTCGTTTGTGAAGATATGAACACGGGATTTTACCATAGAACGAGGCAACAACACATTAACCCTAACACTAACACTAACCTTAGGCCTAATAACCCTGTTGTGTTATTCAGTTGATGGTTGACTCGTAATGTTTGGCACATGAGAAGTTCGACGTCTGAAACGGGCCATTTCGCAGTTTGCCAGTGACAGTGTGTGCCATGCATGTCTATGAGGAACTTGGCAAGTGTGCATGACATAAAAAAACATGTGACAATGCACATGCATATTGTTGGATTTGGAAACTTGTCTCGTTCGTAAAAATGACGTCCTCGGACGCTTCTTTTACCGCTAAGGCATTCAAAAAGAACAAGAGCTTCTTTATATTGTTTGGCTCTACAGATGTTAATTCGTCATTCGCTTTCATCTTTTCCTCGATGAACTTCAAGTGTTCCTTTTTCAATAGCGATTTTAAACATAACGGAAACGGGATTTTTGTGAGAACGACGCATACAAACCTTCGACATATCTAGCTTTATTGCTTGCGCAGTGGAGAGAGGAGCATCAATTTGAGGCAGGGAGAGCGACGTTGTTTGAGCGAACATGTTTACTCGAAACGTTCGTGTTGAACTTAAATGACGCCATGGAAGGTTGGCGCTTGTTTAACACGTGTCGGTCTCTATGAATATAGTGTATGGTTTCATCGTGCCGCTCGTATAGGTGGATAGTGTCAGTGTGGGTCCGCGTCATTGAATTGTACAGTCACTTTATGTGAGCAGTTTTAAGGAATGGAGCAATTCTTATAGGTAAATTTTAGGTAATTTGTCGATGTTTAGCGAGGATTATAGTAAAGAACGGAAACATTGGGATGTTCCGGTATTGGGGATTAGTGATGAAACAATTTAATTAAACATTTATGTAAGTGCGTTTTACAAATCATATTATATGGCAGACAATGTGAATAAGTTGTTTGTGAAGATATGACTACGGGATTTTACGGCCGTAGAACGAGGCAACAACACATTAGTCCTAATCCCTAACACTAACACTAACCTTAGGCCTAACCCTATTGTGTTATTTATTAACTGAAATATAACGCGAACGGGATTTTTTAAAGAACGAACCATACACTATATATACAGACTATAGAGAGGTTGATCAAAAGTGATAATATACAGTATATACAGTTTTTACAATAGACATGTATATTGTGTATATACTGTATATGTATACACTATATACACAATATACACTATATACAGACTAGAGATTGTTCAAAATGATAATATACAGTATATATATATATATATATGGTGATAATATACAGTATATAGAGTTTTGACTGTAGACATGTATATTGTGTATATAGTGTATATGTATGTATACACTATATACACAATATACACTATATACAGGCTAGAGTAGAGGTTGATCAAAAGTGATAATATACAGTATATACAGTTTTGACTATAGACATGTATATTGTGTATATACACTATATACAGACTAGATGTTGTTCAAAAGTGATAATATACAGTATATACAGTTTTGACAATAGACATGTATATTGTGTATATACTGTATATGTATACACTATATACACAATATACACTATATACAGACTAGAGGTTGTTCAAAAGTGATAATATACAGTATATACAGTTTTGATAATAGACATGTACTGTATATTGTGTATATACTGTATATGTATACACTATATACACAATATACACTATATACAGACTAGAGGTTGTTCAAAAGTGATAATATACAGTATATACAGTTTTGATAATAGACATGTATATTGTGTATATACTGTATATGTATACACTATATACACAATATACACTATATACAGACTAGAGATTGTTCAAAATGATAATATACAGTATATATAGTTTTGACATTAGACATGTATATTGTGTATATAGTGTATATGTATACACTATATACACAATATACACTATATACAGACTAGAGGTTGTTCAAAATGATAATATACAGTCATTAGACATGTATATTGTGTATATGGTGATAATATACAGTATATACTGTTTTGACTATAGACATGTATATTGTGTATAGTAATTGAGTTTATACAGTTAAGTATATGTATACACAATATACAGTATTTATATACAGGTGTATATTGTGTATATTCTGCAATACCGCGGCTTAGTGACACGGCCACCCGTGATTCTGCTATACTTGTTTATGTTCCTTGACACGCTGAGTACAACCAGTGACGTCACAAGGCCTGTTTTGGCCGCGCGACGAACCGGACGTCTAGCTGTCAAAAATCGTCAACTTTGAAGGTCGACAAAACTACTTTGCAAAGTCATAGAACAAAAATAAACAGCGCTACGATAATCAGCGAAGCACGAACTATAAGAATATCAAATAAAATCGAGGTCGAAAATTTTGTTTCATAAGCACTTTAATGTAGACATCTTACATTCACAGCCACACGTTACATGTTTTACCAGTCCATGTTTTATAACAAATAATCGCTAACCCCAAAACAACAAAGATCCTAACCCTCCATGTTTTACCAGTCCATGTTTTATCAGTCCATGTTTTATCAGTCCATGTTTTACAACATGCCTCAAATATGGTCCTTCGTACGATTAGAAACTATTTTAAATTCCCAGGAGCATAAAATCTTGTGCTTAACAACAATAGGTTAATTTCTAAAGGTCTCGTTTTTTTTTATACACCCTGTATAATGCCTCCTCGGGTTTTGGCCCTCTGGCAATAACGAACAACCGCCGCGCGAAGAAAAAAGTGATGACTGAAGAGGTTTTGTGAAAAGTATTATTGGTTTGCAGTTTTCGAAGGCCAAAGGGAAATCTATAGAGATAATCTTTTATGTCAAGGTATTAAGTGAAAAAAGAGAATTAGATCAAACGCCTTTGATTGTTAATTTTCATCCAGCTTTGTCGGGGATAGTAAAGGTTAATTATATAGACGTCTTCCTTTAGTCAATTTTACAATCTTCGGGACATGATGGAAATTTTTAGGGAAAAACCTTTGGACTATTATCGAAAGGCTAAGAATTTAAAGAACATATTCGTAAAGTCTAAATTGAGCGTACAGCAAGTGGTTTTGGATAAAGGAATGAGGAAATGTGGTAAGGCACGTTGCCAAATAATCAAATATGTACGTTGAGTGGATGAGAGAAGTAATCTATGAAACACGAGGAATAATAATAATAATAATAATAAAAGACGTATTAGGAGCATTATACAATAGTCTCAATGCTCTTACAACAATATATTCTTAAAGTTACTTATAAAACTAATTACAGTTACATTATAAGATAAAGCCTACTACAGTGTTTCATCTGGATATCATGCAAACACCGAGACGTTTGTTGAAAACCGAGAAAGCCGAGATTTTTTAACAAACATCGAGGTGTTTGGATAGAATGTAGGACAAAATGGCACTGGATAAAATGGCACTGGACATAATGGCACATCAAATATGGCGAAAGCGGAAGAAATGGTATACCGATGATATCGATTTGGACACTGACAAATTCAGGCGAGAAACGAAGTTAATGATAAGTTCAGTTTAAACCCGCAATGCGCTTTCGGGTAATAGCCGCAAGTTCAATCGGGAATGATTTTCAGTTTACAATGATTCGAGAGATGCTCACAGCTTCACTGTGACACAGTAAGCAAGTTTCAATAAAAACAAAATAAGCGCGTGTCTTTTTTCGTCGAAAGGTGAGGGATTTAAAAACAATCTATAAACGATATAAACGTTAAAGGTTAAACAATAGCATACGAGATTGAAACTGAAAGACTCGATCCAACAATTACGATTTGTCAGCCACACAAATCATCACAGGACTTGAAAGACTTAGTCCACAGTCAAGACGCAGTTTAATCGAACGTTAATAAACACAGATTGCAATAAATATTTGCAAGACGCAGTAATAACACAGATGACATTAATTAACAACAACTAAACTGAATCCTGTAACGCACTGGCAAGATTCTATGACTGATATCATTCTTATTCACTGATATCATTTCTTATTTGTTTACTGATTTATGCAATTATTTGGAAAATATTTTGAATTCAAGTATTCAACTCTAACTATTCAACTATTCAACAGTACCGAAAAGTTGGTTCATGCATTTGTGACGTCCAAACTGGACTACTGAAATAGCCTGCTTATTGGCCTTCCTGATAAGGATATCTCGAAACTCCAACGGATCCAGAATTCTGCTGCCAGACTTGTGACAAAAATTCGAAAAACAGACCATATTTCACCGATCCTTCGCAAGCTACATTGGCTTCCTGTTCGTAAGCGTATCATTTTTAAAGTACTCTTAATCACATATAAAGTTTTGAATGGATTTGGTCCTAAATACCTAGCTGAGATTCTCTCTATCCATAAGCATTGTAACTGTAAGGGCATTGAGAATTTTTTGTAATGCACTAGAATTAAATTATTATTATTATTATTATTATTATTATTATTATTATTATTATTATTATTATTATTATTATTGCTGCCGTAGGCAGCACACTAATCTTGACTTGGGTTGCTGTGTCTCGTACCCAGACCTCTTCGCGGAACTATGTATAGTCGATCTACATTAAAATCATGCTCGATTTTTTCATGGATGTCCACAGATTTATGACGTTTCATGACGTAACTCGTAGATGTTCGTATAATCGCCGGATGCGGAAACCATCTGAATTAAATGTTCGGATAGAACTCGCCAACGACATGCAAACAAAATAAAATCTCTTTAGCTACTGGGCCGGGGCCACGATATTTTGTGGAGAGCCTCGTTCGTCAATCGTCATATAACGACGTGTTCTGCTTTAGTGCTGAACTAGCTTCTGGCAGTTGTGAGTTTATCTGCTATAATGTCAACTTTTTGTGTTCATATTTAACTGCATTTTTTTATGCAAGCCTTGTACAGAGAACTATGTTATACAACTATTTTATCTTTATGTTCAACTGCATTTGTTATGCAACTGTTGAACTTTACATCTGTTGACTTCAATATTAACTGTTCAACTTACATCTGATTCTGTTGACTAACATCTGTTGACTTATTTGTGCTATTTGGCACAATATCACAACTGCCTTGAATTTTGAGGCAGCACTTTCCTTGCGATAGTAACTTCTAGTTATTATTATTATAACGTGCTGGCATGTGTTTAACAATTAACTTTATAAGAGTCCACGGGTAGGTATAATTAGAGGTGTAACGATATACCGTTACACAATATATCGCGATACTTTGGCTCACGATACGATACGGTACACGCAGAAGTGTATCGCGATACGAATATGTGATACACATGATGATTTTAGTAGTCGTCAAACTAACAACGTTAAACTTAAAAAACCGGAAGCACAAGATATTAATTTCAATCTACAGTTATAGTATGTATTTCAATTGTTATTTTGTAATCGAGATACGAATCCTATCGTGGCTATTGTTGGTATTGTATCGCGATACGTATATCGTATCGTCGACTGACTCGGTATCGTTACAATCACGACTGTATCGTTACAGTCACAATCTTCGGAACATTTCATCTTCAATTTGCTTGCCACAACCGCGCACAAACAACATGAAAAAGAGTTTCATGTATGATGGGGCATCCATATGGAATTCTCTGCAAAAATAAATTAGGGAAAGCAAGTCTCTGTTGGTCTTTGAACGCAAAATCGCTACTCATAACTTGTAGAAATACATATGTAAATAACATTTGTAAATAACTTAACTATATTACTACGATGATTCTTGCATGCCTATAATATTGACACTTTTCTGACATTTTTAACATCTTGAACATTTCTGAAAAATATTTATATTGTATACTTGAACCATTCTCTTTGTACACGCCCATCGTGGAAACCAACTTCTGTTGACGTTGTTAGCGTGTTAAAATAAATTTATCTATCTATCTATACCTCTAAGACTAGGAATAATAGATTTGGTAATATGATATATAAATTAAGTTTGAAAATCTTTAATCAAACAACAAACAAGAATATCTGATACTCTGATGAAGAAGTCTTGGCTAAAAGCTTTCATCGTACGTAGCTTTCAGCCTTACACTCTCAGTCACCACAGGTCATAAGCAAACGAGACAACGGGGCAGTTTTTTTAGTGTTAACTACTCCTAGTGTTTAATCTGTTTTGATGGCGGCATTTTGACTTGTTCGCTTTCATCATGATACTGTATAAAGTTATTCCTCGGGGCACAAATTACAACGTTTTCCTCCACTTCTGTATGCGGCGGCACGCTTTGTCACTGAGCAATTGATCTTAAAAGTCCGGTTCTTATTTTTAAGATCCCATATGTGTTTAGAAAGTTCTGTTTCGTTCAAGTGTTTCCTGTGTTCGGAAAAGATTTTGTGTGGTTTCTGTACCGTTCTTTGAATGTATTTGCCGTCATGCCCGGTGCATGGCATTCCTATTTTTTCCTTATACAGTTGCACTCATTATCGGTTTCACGAGCGCGGTTTGCATTTGAAAGGATTCGGGCGTTGTGCTTCATGCATGATGGTGCTTTTAATGTAGTATCCATACATGTGTAACTTATTTTGATGGTGTTCCGCGATTAAAAACTTTGTGAAGGGCGTTCGATGGAGGAAAATGCTTTTCAACAAGTTGGAGAAAATTGCGGCCGATGTTTGTCCGTACGTTTCTGTTCAAGGGTGGGTTAAACCAAATGATATATTTTTCTTCATTTCTGGGAAGGTGAAGAGCGCGTTGTTTCTTTGGAAGTGTATTAAGAACCGGACGTTTAAGATCAATTGGTCAGTGACAAAGCGTGTCGCAGCATACAAAAGTGGAGGAAAACGTTGTAATTTGTGCCTCGAGGAAAAACTTTACATCATAAAAGCGAACAAGCAAACGTTACTGAACAAAAGATCTGAACTCGTTTCAAAATTGCCGCCATCAAAACAGATTTAACATAATAACAAACGGCCGCCGCGCGAAGAAAAAAGTGTACCATGACGTAACGCATACTATAAAAGAATGACTACAGAATCAGTTCCACTATTGCCTGATGATCGCATTTGCGTGAAACTCGGAGTAGCAAACAATATTTTAAGTTCACAAGTTATATATTTATATATATAAGCTTTAGTTTAGTTTAGTTTAGTTTAGTTTAGTTTAGTTTAGTTTAGTTTAGTTTAGTTTAGCAGTTTAGTTTAGTTTAGTTTAGTTTAGTTTAGTTTAGTTTAGTTTAGTTTAGTTTAGTTTAGTTTAGTTTATAAGTTTATTAGATTTATCACTCTTAGGTGAGCGGAATACCCCGAGGGCCTGCGATTTAAGGTATTATCCTATGTTTGTATTATTAGGAATAGGGCATTTGAATCTTAATCTTTAACATGACCACGCATAAACGTCTAGTAAAATCCTGTATGGGGGAAATATCTCGAGAATAGAACACCACGTATAGTTTAGAGGAACTGAATTAAAAGAAGAACTCCTACTGGCAGATGCAACACGCCCAATTATTAACTCTTTCCTGATGGACTGAAAAACATCCAAAATTGAACCACCTCTTTGTTCTATTGATATCTTTAGAAATATAACCATAACTGTTGCGAAAGCAAAACATTTCTGAAAGCCCAACAAACCGGCTGTTACAAATGCTTTTAAATTTACCGAACAAGACACATTAAGTTAATTGATAAATTAGCATTGATTCTCACAAATCAAGTGGCTTCCATTTTTCTAGAAGGCTTCCATTTTTCTAGAAAAGGCCATCTTTCACGCCCGCGTTGCATCTGCATGAAAATTCAAAATGCCACCAATCATTAATTTATGAGTTGTTTATGAAATCAAATCAAACTTGGCGTGTGAGTGGATTTCAGGTGCCTGGCTCTTGTCGAGTTTGAATTTTTACTCTTGTCGTGCGTTACCGTGTGTCATGTTTTTCGATTCACGATTTGGTCAGAATAATATGCGACCGATTTTGACTGCGCCAAACAGGAAAGATTTGACCATATATTCAGCAACTCTACGTTACTTACACGGGTGCAGCGTTCCCGCTTACTGTGATAGAAATCTCTTCCTGTATGTCTCGAGCACATGTCAACCGGAATTGAGTTAAGTCAATTACATGCTCTCACGTAATCGTGTTGTATATTTTCTTTCTTGAAAAACCTTGGAAAACAAAATTATTATGGTAATCGAATCAACATTTTCACATGCGTTGGATGATACGGATGTCTTCGATGTCTTAGGAATGTATAGCCAAACGTACTTGTCTAAAAATAAATTAGACGCAATCTTATATAACAGTATAAAAGTTTCGACCTGTGCAAACATTTGAAGAGTCCTGAAAAGATCATCGAGCATTAAACAAGTCATCTGACATTATACAACATCGCAGTCATGGTAAGTTGACAAAAAAAATATTGCATTTATAATTGCCCATGTTGTATGTGTATTATATATACGAGTTTAGTTTTATGCCTTACTATGTGTGTCAAGTACAAAATTTAGTATATTATATAGTGCCATATATGTACTACTTCTATATTTTCCGCAAACACTGGCATTCTTAGTGAACGCCTGTTACACGTTCTAAATTAGCTTATTGATATTGGAGTTCTATATGATAGTTACCTAATTAAGGAGTAGTTAAAAATTTAGCGGTGCATATAGCACTATAGATTTCCCACAAACTTTAAAACCCCCACTACCCCAGTGATATACGCTCTAAAGTAGTTTACTGATCGTTATCAGTAAATATCGATATGATGGCCGTATACTGTAGTTGCCTATAATTAACGAGTCATGTGGAACACGCGGTTAGTGGACTGAATAATGGACACTTCGGGTACGAAGTGGCTGTCCATTGTTTGGAGGTGATAAGGTGTTTGTTTAATTGTGTCCTGTAAAACAAACAATAAAATAGACACAAATCAATGTTCTCTTGGCAAATTCCGCGATTTGTAACCCTAGGTAAGGTACATGAGCTAACCGCGATTGGCGAGTGCGATTATAAGCACGGTGAACGTGTTTATAATAAGATACTCGGCCAGCCACAATCCTTATGAATTTTATCACAAATGTACTATATTCAGCGAACACTCGAGAAAAATTAACTGTACGTTATTTCGCGAAGCCTATCGGATTATGCAATAATTGCAATTTGTCGACCCGAAAAATAATACGCAGAAACGCTGCCAAAACGGAGATTAACCGAGATACATGAGCTGATGCATGGGCGATCGTTTCTCTTTCGGTCTTCGCCATTTCTAACGTTCTTTGCCATCTTTTCACCTTTGTGTTAATATAACTGCTGTAGTGAATGTGGGAGAGCTTGGAGTAGACAGACGATACATGGACGATCATCATTAAGCTCATATCCTCAAAAAATATGTTTCTGAGTCCGGGACAGGGAACAAACCTGTAACCTTATTGCTGGTGAGAAACTCTAACCATTGAACTACCGAGACTCAGATGGAGAGCGAAGGTTATACAGCAATTGAACACAATAGTAATTAGTTATAATTTAAATTGCAGTTTACAATTTTTGCATGCGTAATTAAGATATTAGATGAACAACGTTTTTCATCTGAAATCCAGGTCACGCGTATTGTGTTGGCATGGTTCACCGGGGTATCCAACCGCAATCACCTAATTAATTCGCCTACTCTGATTGGTTAATTAACTCATGAATTATTCATGAATTTGAGATGTGTATATGAACCATCAAGTAATCTTACATTACGTTTGGCATTCCTTGAAACTATTACATCGGAATAAATTACCTTGTCGACTAAGCTAACTATGTCATAAACAATTCATTTATCTACCTAAAACGATAAGTTGAATGTTTCTACATGAAGGTCAATGACGTGTCGGTCGTGACAAAAGATGGGAAGAAAACGGACAAAAAATGTCAAAATAAAGTTAACGGAAATGATTCGACGCAGAGCGGGATGTCGCGATCACGATTCAAATGTTTTTTCGGAAACCAACACGTTTATATTATGCAAGTAAATATACCTTAAACATCGGCCAATTTTTCTTTGCCAGTTTTACGCGCACGTGAATGTACGACAAACAATTGTTTTCCAGACTATTTTTCTTGATGTGTAATCTGATGTGTAATCGTGTCCGGCCCAGTCAAAATGGTTCAAAGAAGACGGATGATGAAGTCGTGAATCGAAAAACACGGGACACGGTAACACAAGATTAAAAATTGAAATTCGACAAGCGCCAGGCACATGAGATCCACTCACACGCCAAGTTTGATTTAATTTCATAACAAAACTCTGCAATTCATGGTGGCATTTTGAATTTTCATGGTGGCATTTTGAATTTTCATGATGGGCTTTTCTAGCAAAAAGGAAAGTTTTTCAATCTGATTTATGAAAATTAATGCCTATTTATGTTAACATAATGCGTCTTGTTCGGGAAATTTAAAAGCACTGGTAAAATCGGTTTATAAAATGTATAGCTTTCGTAACTAGACGTTATGGTTATTTCCAGAGATATCAATATATATAGAACAATGTCAAAGAGGTGGTTCAATCTTGGATGTTTTTCAACCGGACAGGAAAGAGTTTAGACTAATTTTCTATGTTGAACAGTTTAGTTTAGTTTATTGTGTTTGTCACTCTTGTAGGTGAACGCCGGGAATACCCCAACAGGCTAGAAGGTTCCGGGGGTTCCGAGGGCCTACGATATAAGGACGTTATCCGAGAAGATACGAAAGTCTAGTCTTGCCATTTGTTGGTTATTATTTCAAAGGCAGCAGTTTCTCCTCAATTATTTTTTAAGACCCTGAGTGGTGGTTGCTTTCCTTGATTAGCGGTTTTATTATCATTATTATAACTGTTATACGTTCACCTAGTGTTACCTAGTGTTATTACGTGTTAATATATACACACATAATATATACATGGCAGTTTAACAAACGTAACATGAATATTGAATAAACAAGCTAGTTTATCTGATGAACGAAATTATCCGAGAAAGCTTTCCTGGATTATATCTACCGACATATTATGTCTTCTTCAAAAGCACGATGTATGTAAATGAGACTGGCACGGGAGATATTTATTGCAGGACCAAACCGCGGTCAGTGCGCATGTCCAGGATAATCTCAGCACAATCTCAGACCGCCACACCTGACAGGAATCGAACCTGTAACCTTCTGATTGCTAACTACCGATTGAAGTGTTATTATCGTGTTAATAGGGAATTCAGCTTGTTAAGCTTGTTAATGGGGAATTAAAATTAGCAAATCTGCCCACAAAATAGCGATACGAACGTGTTGCGTAGGAACGTTAAAATGCGAATTAAAATACTGTTGCCAATGTCGCGGAAACATCGCGTCTTCCCGTCTTCCTTGTCAATAGGAGGTATATCATGTTTTGCGCGAAGGCCCTTCGTCACTTTCACTGCAAACGTTTGTAATCTGCAAACGATTTCGGTAGTTTTTTACAGACACAGAGTTTGAACCCGTGTTTATTATCGGGTATCCCGCACGTGTTGTTATTGATATCCAGAACGTTTTATCAATAATTGGTGTCTCACTCTTAAGCCGCGGCCAATCTTTACGACCATAATTAGAATCTTAAAGCGACACTCCACCCACAAAACAAGTGTTGAAGAAATTTCAAATTAAAAAAAAAAAAATGTTTATATAACAAAGTGTTAGAGAAATTTGGCTTTGTTTATCATATTGGAAGGACATCATATTTTTCAGTGATATAAAAATAACATGCACGAGTTCTTCACAGGCTGCCTTTGTCGTCTTGATTGTTGTAACTGTATATTTTCAAGGGAAGACCTCTCGCTTAGCCCGCAATTTTTTTTCTCCCGCCCGCGCCCCTCCCGCCCTCGCCCCAAAAAACGCCTGCGGAGGAGGTAGAGGGAAGACCGAGTTTCTCGAGTTGCTCTGGCTTATCCCCAAGGTGATAATCCCGCCGCGGCAGGATCCATTTCGCATCAAAATTTATATATTGATATATATATATATATATAAATATATATAGTTTATATAGACTTGAAAACAAGACTTGAAACTTCATGCACATCCTGTTTTCGTAGGGTCTTCACTTGAACACGTTAGTAGACATACTATCTCCAATCTTGGCCGTTACTGCCCACGCAACACAAGTCACCTTGAACCATGATCTCGGCCCAACGTGGGGGCAATGAGAACTTCATGGGGTATGCAATGAGAAATTTCAAAACATCACGTTTCCCTCCTCGTACCGGTAATAAACGTTAGACCTCCTACACACCATTTCGGCAGAACATCGACCTTTTTGAATCAATGTAGTTTAACAATGCCTATACATATTAGAACAATATATATATATATATATATGGTCAAATATATATATATGAAAATTTGACTGCCCCAACCGGGAATCGAACCCGAGGTCTCTGAATCAATGCATCGGCGCTCTAACCACTGAGCTATTGAGACACGGTCAGAACAGTCAAACATCATATACATATTTATACATCGCCCCGACTCTCAAATCTCTACAGGAAGACATCTCATCTTCGACGAAGTACAGCGAAGCCTCTTGCAGGACTTCCTCAAGTAGCGAGCTTGGGGCAGTCAAATTTTCATATACATATATTTGACCATTAATAAATCCTCTCTTCAAACAAATATAGGTAAATTCAAACATGGCCATAAACAGGTTTTTGCGAAGGGTATGCACGTTTGATAATGTATGTTATGTAATTAGTCTCGGTAATTCCAAATCTGTTTTCAGAATTGAAATCGATTAAATATTGACCGAGATAACGTTCAAAAATCTACAACAAAGTGGCCTTTTGCCATTTGTGATCTACAAATATAGCGTGTGGGACGGAGGGGACTGTGGGGGCCATTTTGAATAAGCCTTAGAAAATCTTAACCGATATTATTGAAACGCGTGGTCGTATAGTACGTTGTCGACACCTTAATTGTTATTATAGTAATATAGAAGCGGTCGGAGACCCTGTGGTGATTGTATTCTGTTTGCTCATTAATACGCGGAGATAAACGACTGAAATTTCCAGTACTTGTTATGTTTTAAGTAGGCAACTAAATAACCTAAACTAATTATTTTCTTAACTTCGCGACACGTGTTAGTTTAAAGTTAGTTTTGAACACCAAGCCTTGCCAGCCCACCATGTTTGTCGAGTGTGACCTTTGCTCAGACTGTGTGTACGCGTGTTAGCTTAGCACCTCACCGCGTCGGGTTAAAAGGTTGCGGTTTGTATTTCGTCAGCGACCGAACAGTATCAAGCTTAGGCAGTAGTACATCAAATCCTCTAACTGGCCTGTTCACATGCACAATACGATTTGTCGGTTTGTAAAAGTTTGCAGACTATTTTAGGAGACTGCGCGCTCTTCATGATTTATATATGAAGTTAATATACACGCCCATCAAGTATAGCTAAATGAAGCTAAATAGTGACTTTCATAATAGGCAAACTAGATACTCTAATTATAATTTACCCGTCAGACTGAAGGAGGGAGAACATTTACTACAACTACTTGTCAAGTATGGAACAGTTTACCCCTATCTTTAAGAAAAAAAGAGACTCGTACTCCTTCAAGCATGCTTTATGGAATGAAATTTTTAATCAAGAACATTTTAAAAATAATTTTATAGTTTAGTTTTATATGTATTCTTATTTATTGTAATGTATATAGTTTCATCTATTTAACTCATTTGTAATTCTTAGCGAGGGCCACAAGTATATTAGCCTTGGCTATTTGGTGTTTACCATCTGTAAATAAAGTCTTTACCTTACCTTACCTTATACCTTATACCTAGCTTATACCTTATACCTTATACCTTACCATACCTTATACCTTATACCTTATACCTTATACCTTATATCTCCTTATACCTTATACCTCCTTATACTTTATACCTCCTTATACCTTATACCTTATACCTTATACCTTACCTATACTACTTGAAAAGGCATGCTTCGTATTTTATCGCTTTTTCTCACCCCCCGCGTTATAAGTGTTTGCACGATCTGATTTGCGAACCTTATAAAATTGGATCGCTTAAACAAGCTTTGACGCGGCGCCAATTATCTTTACATCCAATTAATACCAATTTCAATGCTAAAATTTACCCCCATGAATAAATGCAAGGTTGAAAAATATAAATGATAAAACGTGGTACACCAAACGTTTTAGATATTTGATTTAAGCCGTGATTTGAGAAATATACAAATTTGTTCTATAGAGAAGGCGTTATTTTACAGGGAACTAAACTGGCACACTATACATCCGGGAATTGAGTGGCGTATTTTCCGTATGGCATATCGACAAGTCACATCACCTTTCACGCTTTTTTATTAGTTTTTAATAAAATTTTGTTTCTTTCTATTTTTCATGTTAAATCACCGATTTGGCAAGCCATTATTGACATATTATTTATTTGTATTTTATGGATATTTGAGGTCAAGTGCATAGCTGTAGTTTTTTTTGGATTAAACCCCGTTTGTGTTAATATATACACTGCAGCTGTACTGAATGTGGGAGGGGAGTAGACAGACGATACACGGACGATCGTCATGCTCATATCCTCAGAAAAATGATCTCGTCAACCGCCCATTTTATAATAAGGAAGCTAGCTTTAGATTTGACAACGACGGTACGAGATTTGTTATTTTTGGCTTCATTAATTGCTTACTCGTACATCTCGTGCTGACTCGTCGTCCATTTGAGTATACGCGTTAAGGTTTTGAGGAAAATCTCGTAATCAAATAAGCAATCCGGTAGACTATAGACTGAAGTGTTGCACCCCATCTCCTTCATGTTTCTCCGCAACAGTTTTGAACATTTTACGAAGCTGACCATTGATGGGGCGATTGCCCGCGTTGGCTTTGTTATTGTATGTGTATATACTAGAAATTACTATCGCAAGTGAAGTGCTGCCTCATTTCAAAGAAATTCCAATATTTTACAAGACAGATTGGCGACGTAAAGAGGCGCGGGTAGAACCGTAGGGGAAACTGCTTTGTTATCGCATTTATGGTCACAAATTTTTTTCAATCATCAATAATTAATTACCAAAGCTTGATAAACCAAAAAACAAAATCGAGAAATACCAGGTTATTATTACCTTCGACGGTTATTAGCACACATCCCTTCAGATGTTCCCTTCAGATGTCTTAAAAATTGCAACAGTGTTGCAATCAACAGTTAGAAAGCAATGTTGATAGTTTAACAGAGACTCCAAAAATAGAATATTGAGTGCATTTTCAAAAAAATAAGGTGGATTGTTAGTTGCCATAAACCAATCACCGGCAAATGGGTCACTATATTGCAAAGAATACATTTTATCAGAGCAAAAAGGTTTTATTAACATTATTTCTTATACAAGTATAAAGGTTATTTCCAACACAATGTGACATTTAGGAATGATGAATCCCATGCATTAATGTTTGTTATTTGATAATGTATTATTGCACATTTTGTTTAAATTGTTTTGTATTGCCTTGTCTAAAAACAGCACAAATCATTTTACTTGGGTCAACAACATCCAACCTCGTACCCAGGGCATTTTGCTTCCACGGTGGAAAATGGCCCTGGGATCGGCTGGTCACATGACACCCATAATTTCTGGGTGTTTAGATATGATAATTTTTGTGGTCTTTGTTCCATTGCCTTTGTCTACTTTATTGACCTGAACAATTGAAAAATAATCAGAGTTGTTCATGTCAGCATTTGTCGGCATAAAAGCAGCTAACAAGATTAATAATTTACCATACATCCATGGTTATCGCTTACAAAAGGTATGAAGAAGCATATATCCAATTTAGTGAAAGTTATCACTTCTAATTTGCTATACAATTTAAAGACAGCATTCAGATTTAGATGAATAAATTATACTCGGCTGAATTAATTGGAGTTTTATGACAAGCCAATCGCATTATAGAATGGACCAGCCGATCTTAGGGACATTTTCGCCGACCTTCCACCGTGGAGGCAAAATGCTCTGGGTACGAGGTTGAACAACAACATATATTGTCAGACCAGGATTTTCTTCGACATCATTTGCCATTCTCAACAACAGAGCAACAATAACATACACATTGTAACATGATATTCACTATCACTTGCTGTTGGAAAATATAAATATACACAAAATATAAATATACACAAAATATAAATATACACATCAATATTAGTAATACCATAGTTGTTACCAGTAGCGAAACTGGCCGTAGCAACTGGTCATGTTATGACTGAATATGTAAATCGTTTAAAAATTTGCATACTGGTTGTTACAACCAACTGAATTAACATCAATATTCTTACGTTGTGTCCACCAATTCGGGCACGATATTGAATCATTGATCGATTGTCACTCCCATTTCAGGTAAAGTAATGACAACGTTTTTCTCTGCACAGATGTAAGTTTGTTGAGCAACAGGCACAAACCTTCGTTTGTAAATATTGAGTATTGTCTTTGGCGAGAACTGTCAAATGTCACCGACTTCGCTATAGGTTTGATTTTAACGAGCACAATCACAATGACTTCGTTTGATTTGAGTTGCGTGTACACACGAGACAAACAAGAAAAACTAAGTACACAGAACTATCTTAGTCGTCTTACCTTGAAAACAGAATATCTCCTCACTGAAATGAATTGAAATTCCCAACAGCACCAAAGGCAGGACAGATCGTTCGAGAACTTCGTCTCTCTCCTCATGGCGTTGCGTGATCAGAAAATACCAGACAAGTTCCGAACATTAATTCCGTACAACTTCCGTGAAAACGAATAACCCTCTGGAGTATGTGAACAATCTCGTTCCAGAGCAAACTAAACTACGTCACAAAACGTCATAAAACTGAACATCCAGGAAATTTTCACATATATCGAGATCTCGTTGACTATATATAGGTGCGGAAAGAGGTCTGGGCACGAGACATAGATAACCCATGTCAAGATTAGTGTGCTGCCTACGGCAGCAATTAACACACCATGAAGCATTACTGATATATAGTCATAAACAGTGAATGTCGCATAGGCAGTACAAGGTTACAGGTTCGATTCCTTCCGTGGCTCAGAATCATTTTTCTGAGGATATGAGTTTGACGATCGTCCATGTATCGTATGTCTGATTGTAGTCGGATTTTTGCTCGATCGCTGCAGATCTGCACTAAAAGCCGATGACGAGCCGGATTTCTGCACGGGTTGGTCCGCGATCTCAAAGTATATTAAGACGGTACAACACGGAGTTAACGCCTCCCCGGCGTCTTGTTTTCATTAAAGTGCCTCTAGGCTCTAACCCCAAATATACGACATAGATTGTAGATTACATATAGATCAATTATACACGAAGTGAATACAGTCGAAGACAAAAATATTTGATGATTTGAGCTTAATGTTGATGCATGTTCTATAAAGGTTTGTTTGTCTGAAATGCTAATTATGTGACAATATTCTGCTATTTGAGAAATTTGACCGAATTCAAACGTTGTATACTTGAACTCTATACTACTATTAGAGATTTTGTCAACTTTTTTACGCAAATCCTCAACCACCTGTTGTTTATCACACACGGAAATAGCAGCAGGAAAGAAAGTGAAATTCCTCGGAAGATGTCACACTCATCATTTTAAAAACCGTATATGAAGTATCGAAGAAAAGATCAAATGAAAGATGTTCAACTATATTTGCCTTATATAAAGTGTTTATAAATAATATAACACTTTTATAGTTGTAGACACTCTTGAGTATTCTCAACACGACACACTCGAGACACAACTTGGCTGGGGATATAAGCATCGCTGTCATAAGACTTGAGGATTCTACATACAGTACTGCCTAGAAATAACCTAACACTGCGGTTGCGGTCATTTAGCGGTGAGGTTGCAGTGGATTAGCGGTGAGATTGCGGTGGATTAGCGGTCAGTTGGCGGTGAGGTTGTGGTCGACAAAACCAACCGCATGAGAAAAACTACGTCGACTAAACACTTCGGGTTCCGACCTTGTCCGACTATTCAGTAACGCGCGTGTGTCAATAACAGTACCCATCCAAAATCAAATATTACTCTCGGTGTAAAAAGTAGAGTGCTGTGTAAACAGCGGACTTTTGATTTGTGAAACCAACCAGCGAGTTTGTGATTATTATCAAATGAGTGAATGAATAGTTCTCGCGTGGGCTACAATCTCCTTGAAAGATTTTCGTTAAAGACACAGTGATCGGCGTTTGGAATATGGTTTGGAGTTGTAGTTTGTGGCAAATGGCACCACCAATGTCCAAAATCACGATCTGTCGGTTTCAGTTTACTTTCAGACGAGAAGAAGTTCCGCATTGTGTCATTCTTTTCTCGGCCGTGATCAGTTTTAGATTTGGAACTAAGCATATAAATGTCGAATGCCAACGAACTTCCGAACGCGCGTTTAAAACCCCGTGACGTTTGGAACGGAGGTAACCGGTCGGTTTCGCTAAACCTAGAGTCAGTTCGCCACACACATAAAGTCAGTTCGCTACACACATAAACGGAAAGCGGAATATATATCACCTAAGGCGCGTTGGCGATTCCGATGGACGGCATCTCTGAGTCACACTTATTGTGTATTATTAATATATATTATTTATTAATACTTATTGTTGTATAGCAGCTATTTCAACAAAACTGCGTTAAAATTAGCTTGGCAAAAGACTGAGAGCATTAATGGCAGCGCGCATTGGCGATGGACGACATGCATCTCTGTGAGTCATCGCTTAGATTCCATCTAAGATTTATAACGCTGTTGCACTGTCATTATTTGAGGTGATCTGTTTAGTAAATACGCATTAAAAAAATCAAGTTGATTGTTTTTTTAATAAATGATGAGTTGTAGCGAACTGACTTAATGTGTGTAGCGAACTGACTTTATGTGTGGCGAACTGACTAATTTATGTGTGTGCGCAGGCCTTCAGTAATTATACTCTGATCTAGGGCTCCGCTCGCAGAAATGTCAGTATTTCGTTGCCATTTGGCAGTTCATCTTTTCACTTTACTGTCGGTTCAGTTTTCTTTTAAACGCGTGCTTCGGATGTTACGGAGTAACTTCGCACAGCAAAAAATCTGAAACTATTGTTATTAAAATCGACTTTAGCGGTTTGGCCCCATTTGCCACAACCTATTAAACTATCACAAACAACCAAACGCTTGAAGTGACATTTTAGCCCACGCGAAAATTGCTTCATTGTTAAACATGATAATCACAATTCCCCCGTTTGTCAATGCACTATACTATATGCACACCATTCGCGTTTTTTGGCATTCGAAATACTGAAAAGTGCACGTTTAATTGTGCCAGTGTCAAATCCACCGGAATTTGGTTATTATTCTGTGCCAGCGAGGCACATTTGATTATTATTCTGTGCTATTATTCATAGCACACATGTATAATATCATAAAAGAATGCTAAGGTTTCCGTAAAGAAGGTACCCAAGGAAAACGAAAGGGACGTCTAAAGCATCGCCTGAAGGTATTAAAGTCTTAATAATTATTGGTTGAATATATGTAAATCCTCCCGTGTTTATATGCTTATAAATTCAGATGGGGCCAGCTGTCGGTAAAATATACGAACCAAATACGAATGTAAACAAAAAGCCGCTTTAACGAGAATAATATATATACCTGCGCGCTGCGTTTAGGTGATTTATTCGTTACAAGAATTTTTGTTATGCCTATGCGATAATATTTTGATATTAATATTAATCAGCATGGTTGAACCTAATGTTCGGCACATGAGAAGTTCGACGTTTGAAACGGTTCATTGTTCAGTTTGCTAGTGATATTGCCAGTGATATGCACGTGCATATTGTTCGATTTGGACACTAGTCTCGTCCGTAAAAAATGACGTCCTCGAACGCGTCTTTTACCGCTAAGGCATTCAAACAGAACAAGAGCCTCTTTATTTTGTTTGGCTCTCGAACAAACTGGCAATAACGCGAATTTTAGATTCATGCCTCCGTGGGACATCAACGGAGTGAGGTGCGGTATTGCGGAATATCAAAATATCAAGTACTTATATGTGATTTTGATATATCATGATATTTCTTAATGTTTCCTGTACTTAGTATTGATAATATCATGATATATCAAAAGTGATATAAGTACTTGATATTATGATATTCTCAACGACTAAAATATCATGATATTTTGATATTATCAAATGGTGTTTTGATAATATCAAAGTGAAATATCAAAATATTAATTGTGTTTAAACTATGGTTTGATATTGTGATATATCATGATATTATCATAATATCATGATATTTTGATATCAAATGGTGTTTTTGATAATATCAAAGTGAAATATCAAAATATTAATTGTGTTTAAACAATGGTTTGATATTGTGATATATCATGATATTATCATAATATCATGATATTTTGATATTATCAAATGGTGTTTTGATAATATCAAAGTGAAATATCAAAATATTAATTGTGTTTAAACTATGGTTTGATATTGTGATATATCATGATATTATCATAATATCATATTTTGATATTATCAAATGGTGTTTTGATAATATCAAAGTGAAATATCAAAATATTAATTGTGTTTAAACTATGGTTTGATATTGTGATATATCATGATATTATCATAATATCATATTTTGATATTATCAAATGGTGTTTTGATAATATCAAAGTGAAATATCAAAATATTAATTGTGTTTAAACTATGGTTTGATATTGTGATATATCATGATATTATCATAATATCATGATATTTTGATATTATCAAATGGTGTTTTGATAATATCAAAGTGAAATAAAACCTAACTGCTAACACTAAAACTTGAACCAATCGAAACAGTAAACCCTATTGTAATATTTATCGCAGTATTGTATAACTGATGAGTGGGGACTGTGATGGTTTTTACGTTAAAGTACATGTGAGACAGTATATTATACCGATGTATATATTTCAAGCGCTATTTATATGTCGCGCTTTATCTTTATTATACTATTATACTATTACAAGTAAGAATTCTATGCAAGCGATATTAAATGATTTTGAACACAGTTATATTACATAGTTACGACGCATTGTGTGCTTGTCGTATTCTTTCACATCGACTTTGTGCCTTTTGTCCCCAAATATAAGTAAACACATGGTAATTCAATGCCGACGATTTAGAGTTTCATTTTGACAGTGGTGATGACGACGACGACGACGATCATTTCGAGGCAGCTACATAACTTGTGTTACTTTTATAGAAATTTGAAGCGGTATAACTTGAACTTTTAAGTTGCGCCGGGTTTTTTAATAACGTTTCATATGTTATGGATTGTTTTTGGAATGATTCTCTGGCCAAAATCAGAAATCTTCTTTATTTGTTATTGTTTTTGCACTTGCGATATTAAGCAAAACGTCGAGCAATAAATTTGCGTTTCAGTGAAACGTTTTTTCGATCCCGCTTATTAGCCCTTGCGGTTATAATCCCCCGGTTATAATCCCACTCAACGAAGTTGTATAAGCCCAGGGCATATATTATAAGCGGGATTCTACGGTATTATATGACTAATCAATGTGAATAAAGTTGTTCGCGAAGACACGACTACGGGGTTTTATCATAGAACGAGGCAACAATTATACATTATATCGTAGAACGAGGCAACACTAACATATTATATCACAGTCAATATTAAATATGTTCGCGAAGACACGACCACGGCGTTTTATCGTAGAACGAGGCAACAACACATTATATCACAGTGAATAGTACTAGTTGTTCTGGAAGACACGACTACGGACATTACGGGGTTTTATAGCCGTCAATGTGAACAGAGTTGTTCGCGATAACACGACTACAGTCTACGGGGTTTTATCGTAGAACGAGGCAACACTAACATATTATATCACAGTCAACAGTAAAGTTGTTCGCGAAGACACGACTACGCCACGTGTACCACGTACGCCACATTATCGCCGTCAATGTGAATAGAGTTGTTCGGCAACAATATATTGATATCATAAAAAGTCAATGTGAATAAAGTTGTTTGCGAAGAGAGCGACTACGGGGTTAGACACAGCAACCCATGTCAAGATTAGTGTGCTGCCTACGGCAGCAAACAATATATAATGCGTGTTTTTTTATAGAACGAGGCAATGATATATTTGATAATCTCAATATAATGATTTTATGTTGTGATGTATCAGATAATGAAAGTGTTTAGGTGATTATTTTATGCGGTTAGTGGTAATATGATAATAATGTGATAATATCATGATATATCAAAATATATTCCTGCTTTCTGTTGTTGAATTTAATATCTGACCTATCGCACGTACGTATTATATGTTTTTTTTAAATAATATAAAAATATCATGATATTTTGATATCATGATATATCACAATATCAATCCATAGTCTAAACACAATTAATATTTTGATATTTCACTTTGATATTATCAAAACACCATTTGATAATATCAAAATATCATGATATTATGATAATATCATGATATATCACAATATCAAACCAGTTTAAACACTATTTTAGTCTTTTGATATTTCACTTTGATATTATCAAAACACCATTTGATAATATCAAAATAATTTGATATCAAAATATTTTGATATTGGACTTGATATTTTGATAATGTATCATAATAATGTGATAATATCAATTTAATGATATTGAGTTTGATATTTTTGATATTGTTACGGTTTGATATTTTTGACATAATGATGGTTTGATAATATCAAAATATTTTGATATTGGACTTGATATTTTGATAATGTGATAATATCAATTAAATGATATTATGTTTGATATTTTGATATTCTGCAATCCCGCACCTTAGTGCATCAACGGCGCATTCGTCCACCAGCTTGATATTTATTTTCAGCAGATGTTAATTCGTCATTCGCTTTCATTGTTTCCTCGATGAACTTTAAGTGTTACTTTTTCAAAAGCGGTTTGCTTCAACTACGTGGCGCATCTCGCAGATTCCCACCATTTCGTCGATACCGAGAAAGATATAAAATTTAAAGCCGATCTCGATGTTTGAATTCAAGGATGTCCGCGATTTTTGTTATCGGAACTGATGAAGACCAAAGCGAAACAATTCGTTCCCTGGCTTATTGCGATAATTTCTCCATTATTTAAGAAACGATGGAGTGAACCTTATGGTTTGACGCGGTTTTCTCAAATGGCCAAAGGACGCCAAACTTCGGAAAAATCTACTCGTTCCGGAACGTGTCGTATAATTTCCGACGTGAGAACCGCGCTTGCTTATACGAAAGGTTAAATCTAGGTTAGACCGAGGTGAGACCTAGGTGCCACCGAGGTTCAACCTAGGTTCGACCTAGGTTTTCGTTAGGTTACTTCTAGGCAGTACTGTAGGTGCGGGTGTTATGAGCGGATTTATAGTCCACTTATGTTTTTTTGAACATTTATAGTTGCTTTTCTTAGCACCTTATACGGTTTTTTGCTTTAACCTCGCGGTAGTTGAGAAATGAGATTGAACTTCAAAGTCAAAACTACTACTCAAGAGTAGTAAAAAAGTATAGTTTTGGATGTAATAGATCAAACACGAGAGAAAGAGTGTTTCATCCGTCAGAAAGTGAACCGTAAATTGATATAATGTCAGTTTCAGGCTGTGACGAAGTTTCAGGCCTTAACTCAAGACGTTAGACCTCCTACCAGTGGCGTAACGCAACCTCTGGAGGCCCCCCGTCAATCGGCCACTCCTGGGCCCCCTCCTCCCTGGGCCACTAAAGAATAGGCTGTATTTCTGTTGACACAATCGCAATCTTCACTTACATATAGGCATATAGGCGGCAGGCTATCGCAGCATTGTTTACCGCAAACTTATAAGCAACTCAGCTAGAGGTAGGCCTATTGTGAGAATATTTTGAAACGATCAAATTTTTTATGGTCATTTTGCCTGGGGCCCCCATGGCTCGGGGGCCCCCCGTCACTTGACACCCGGACACCCGCCCGTTACGCCACTGCCTCCTACGCGCTATTTCAGTAGACCAACCCAAAGTATAATTCGATTTATATTTCTATGCTACCTACGCAGTTACAACAGTTTAATTTGAGTTCAATGTTTTGCATTGAACCAATTTTGATTTGAATATAAATATCAAAGCTCAGCAAATAACTCGTAGGTACAATATTTTAATATAGCTAACGTTTCGTTGTATATATCACAAGAGCAGATTATGGCAAAATAACATAGTAAGTTCCTTATATATATATATATATATATATATATATATATATATATATATATATATATATATATATATATATATATATATATATATATATATATATATATATATATATAGCTTTTTCACTTAATAAATATTCGCTCTACCTATAATGGTATTGAGCGCTCTATATATATATATATATATATATATATATATATATATATATATATATATATATATATATATATATATATATATATATATATATATATATATATATATATATATATATATATATATATATATATATATATAGCTTTTTCACTTAATAAATATTCGCTCTACCTATAATGGTATTGAGCGCTCTAAAACCTTTTGCCAACTGTGTGACTTTGTTACATATTCTTCTTGGTATATATATATATATATATATATATATATATATATATATACAAATAGCCTCTAACTGGACCGGTCGACCCAACCAAATTAAGATCAGAAATTTAACCGCGACCCAATCATTTATGAATAAAGAAAATCTTTTACCCAACCCAAGAAGAAAAAACTTAGATAAGGTCCAATTTCCACAAGTTTTAATACTGTAACATTCAGATTATTATCTCCCTATACTGAGCAGGAATCCAAGGAAAACAACGAGAGGAATACAATAACAAAAGCTAATGTGCAATGATGACTAAGGAGAACTAGAGATGATGAACTCTTAATTTTTTATGTAGATAGTCATGAAAATTAAAATTTTGCTCCCAACCATTTAGGTCTTAGAATTTTCAGTTACCCAACCATTTTCTCTTCCGCCCCCACCTCAGCCATAAATAATGACTGGTCTCTTAAAAGGTCGCGGAGTATCACCGAAAAATATGTGTAGGACGTATAACGTTTAATTTCGAGTGAAGGCCCTTCGTCAGACAGTGCAGAATATTTGTTTTTCTTCATCTCATATGTGTCGTATATTCAACGCCTATAAAGTTATTAACGTTGTACCTTCATATTCCCAATAAAATTACCCCTTCCGTCTTGTAAACCTATATCGTTGATCTTCGTATGTCATTTTTCATTCCTCCTTGTAAAACGAAAACATTGACGTCTTGAAAATAAAATGCCGCGTGGAATGCTTTAAAATTTGTCGTTGCTCGCCGCTTGGGGTTCTGGTCAGTCCTCATTGCCCCCGCGTTTGCCGAGCATGATTCAAATTACTGCAGTGTTGTGTGGGTGGTTACTGCCAAAGAGCGAGGAGGAGGGGTTTATTAACGTTTCAAACGTAGGCCCTTCGAAAACAGGAAAATGTGTGAGACGTTTCGCAAATCATTGAGGTAAAAAAAATTGGCAGTAGCAAGCTTACGTGGGATTTGAACTCACGTCCATCGGATTATTTTGGGGTGTAGGAGTGCCAACTTGAGTGGGATTGGAACGCGAGCGTCCATCGGATTATTTTGGGGTGGGCGGTAGTCATTTCTACGTGGGGAAACTTCAGATCTCACATGAGGATACTCCTTTTCAACAAGGGCCAAACACTGATCTCCGCCTCTCTATATAACAATTAGATTATGAGGTAGAAATTTATTTGAGGGGATAGCTGACGAGGGAGACGCCCGAGTTAACTATCGCAATCAAAGATGGCGTGAATCAAAGATGGCGTGAATCAAAGATGGCGTCCGAAGGCCAACTGGGTTCATCATGTGATGATGAACATTGGTTTAAAACAATGAATATTACATGTTTACAATATATATATATATATAATAGTCCAGCCAGCCAGACGTACGTGTCTGTAGATTGAACTATATATATATATATATATATATCAATAACAATATATATATATGATCTGGTCGTTTTGATTAACAATTTTAAATCACTTATAAATAACACTGCAGCTTTATTCATTTATTTTTTCTTTTCTTTCGTGTTTGCATTGTATGAGGGTAGTTATAATTACTTGTTTGTTTTTTTTTGTTGTTTTTTTTGGTTTTTTTGCTTCTAATTCTAAGCCCTCTCGATGACCTTGTAGCTCTTAGGAAAAATGTAATGAATAAATACTGTTTAAATAAAAAAAAAGAATAAACCATGTAAAAACGCCGCCATTTTGAATATGATCGTGACGTCATGTGCTGGGAAGTGTTGTATTTTGTACTTTTGTGCTACTTATCGTGGGGCAATGTATTGCCAAGTTTATATTGTAATACTAATAAAATCGCTACTCATACCTTTGAATAAGCTTTATGTAAATATAATGACCATGTAAATATTGACACTTCTAAATAGCCTTTAAAGTGCCCCTAACCTCAAATTTTTTTATTGTCTTATTTGGAAGAACTTTTAAAATGATAAAGTAACTTCTTTTGAAGATTTTCACTTCTTCGCTTTCTTTTTGAGATATATCAGTTTGTTTGATATGCAAATATCTTGAATTTCGTCACACGTGCATAATGAGTTATCAGAGAATGTTATATATCTTTGCGTTCGTGAAATAAAAACACTAAAGTGTGAATAACACGTGTGTACGTTTCTCCCACAACACCAAACTTCTTGATTTTAAAGGATTTCGTTCGAGAATGAAAGAGATATACATATTTCTCCAATAAGTCATTATGAATGTGTGACGAAATTCCAGACATTTGCATATCAAACAAACTGATATATCTCAAAAAGAAAGCAAAGAAACGAAAATCTTCAAAAGAAGTTACTTTATCATTTTAAAAATTCTTCCAAACAAGACAATAAAAAAATTTGAGGTTATGGGCACTTTAAATTTACTATATATATTAAAATATATAGGTCAGTGGAGTGCACACCAAGTAAAGAACAAGATAATTTATATATAACTGTGAATGTTTAAAACTGTTATGTGTAGGTTAGTGGTGCACACCAGTTACTTACTTTTTACTATACTCAGTATAGCATATAAATTATCTATTCTGTACTTGGTGTGCACTCCGCTGACCTACTGTATGAATAACTATGAAAGGTCTGTTTGAAACTGTTATATATATAGGTCAGTGGAGCGCACCCACTACTTACTTTGTACTATAGCTTATAAATTTTCTTTACTTAGTGTGCACTCCACTGACCCATATATGATCGTTATATAACCATTACATGTAAGTGGTCGGTTGTATAACTGTTATATATGGGTCAGTGGAACACGCCCATCGTGGAAATCAGCTTTTGTTGACGTTGTAAGCGTGTTTAAATAAAGTTATCTAATTACTAAAATAACGTTGGTAAAAAGCTTAGTTTCTTTCCATTTCCGCCAACACTGATCACTTTACCCAGCACATGACGTCACTGACGAGCAACCCATGACGAGCAACCCATGAGCAACCGTGACGAGCAACCCATGCATTACGAGCATTTTTACAACCTCAAACTACGATATTCCTGTTATTTAGGTCACAATCTTTGATCTAAAAAGTACTATTTTGTTGCCAATATCCTTTTTTGTATATTTTCAATAGAATTGTTACGTGCAGTGGTATTTATGAAAAGAGACGATGTTATTAATGGGTTTAGTTAATTAGCGAGCTGTGAAGTTGCGAGTTGCGAGTTGCGAGCTGCAAGTCAGATGTCCGGGATGACTAATCTAACTTAATCAGGCTTTGAACTATAGCATATCCTCCTACCTACAGAATTACCAATACTCAGTAAGTGTGCAATGGCCTCGAATTACCGATAATTGGTAATTGTAGGGTTAGAACCCAACCCCAACACAACACTAATCCTAACCCTACCCCCCCCCCCCCCCCCCCCCCCCCCCCCCCCCCCCCCCCCCCCCCCCCCCCCCCCCCCCCACCCCCCCCCCCCCCCCCGCCTAAAAAGCAATTCGCAACTTCACAGCTCGCAAATTACCTATTCCCGTTATTAATAAAGTATTATTTTTTGTTTAGTTCAACTGGGTGTTCTTTGGAGCAATAATGATCGTACTGAATGTTCTGTACTTTGCCCAATGTCGACCGTTAATAGCGGGGAAACGTCCCCGGATCAAGCGCGCGTCAGACTACGGATGCTTAGACATCTCGAAATCTAATATAACTCACGATGAGGGGAGAAAGCCGGAGTTGATAAAGAACTACGTGTGCTATCCTGGTTGTATGCCAGTGAAACAAACGGTAAACGTGGTATACTCGAACGGTACTACAATATCGAAAGTGATCACTATGGCCTGTGTAAAACAGACAAGACTACCACGCATGGACTTCGAGATGAGCTTAAATCGAACGGAAACGAGAATTCCCAAAGTTCTCATCCACAAGTATTGCAAGATCGGACCCACGCTGTACGTGAATATAACGGTGGTTAATCAAGGCGAAGTAGAGTGGGAAGAGGTCGCTGCTGGGTGTAAATATGCCTATGGTTGCAGAGCAGTTAGAAAATAAACCTTGATAATTTGTACAGCAGTAAATACCCAAGTTACTGGAAAGGTGCTCGTGAGCTAAGAACTCGATGTAGTTAATCATAATTACATGTAGATAGATCTTTATAAAATTGAATTGATATAATTGAATGTAGCTTTAGGTTTGTTAAAATTAACTGATTGAAAAAAAATGCAATTGCTGTGTAATTGTCGAGTTATGGGGTCACTTAGTCTCCCGGCAAAATTTGCCCAATGGGGAATAAGGCTTAAAGTGCTACTAACGATCAAATTTTTACCTATCGATATTTTTACGTATTTATAAAGCAGAGCTTCTAAATATTACTCGTCGAAACCGTTTTGCGATTCGACGATGGCAAGCATTATTTTTCTGACTCGGAATGTAGAGTTGTTATGTCCGCCATTAATCGTTCATGTTCCTGACCAGCGTAACGAAGTGACGTCAGATTCTCAACGCGAAGACTCCACATGGCTAATTCTTCAAGTGAACTAGTGATCAAGGTCGTTTCTTTCATCTACTTCTCGAAGAAAACAAGTAACCTCGACTGAAATTCAGGCGAAGCATTGAGAATCTGACGCGTCACAAACAATATTACCTTTTGAAATTGCGGGCTCAATTGGAACACGTTTTTAGTAATGGTGGCCTAAATAATAGTGATTTTCAGAGCTCAAAATACTTACTTCAAAATACCATTTTTTAGTTGTTTTTTTACATCGATGTCACTTTCGATCCAGAAATACTATTCTATGCTAAAGAAAATCTAAAAGACGGGAATGAATTTTCATCGTAGTGGCACTTTAAGACTTATATCAATTCTTCATGACAAAGTGTTTATGGATTCCCTTTTTAATTGAAAATTAAATTTTCACTGTGAACCAAGTCAACTATCATCGTGAAAAAAACATAATTTTAATATGACAACTTATAGGACATTGGCAACATAAATCACAATTTCAATTTTTTGACTTTCTGATTAAAGAGTGAGTGTCAGGGTAGTGCTTTGCGCGCTTGTGTTTTTGTTTTCATACGAATTGATTGCAGTGCATCGCATCGTTAGAACTATAATTTCCATGTGAACTCTAGATTTATCTGGAAATGTTGAAATTGGAGTCCGATCCTGACTTCGGGGCGTTATGAAGTTAATGTTCAAGACGATTTGAACAGTTGCGGTTCGCTTGTTTGTGAACCACTGCGGGCCGCGCGCAACGCCGTTTCTGACGAACAAGCTGGCCCGGATGGCTTTAGTTCCTGAATCTTTGCAAATTCAAATGAACAAAACATCAGAAGAAACAAAATATATTTATTTACTAGTCACTCATCAAACACTTCCATTCGCAAACTTATTCGCGCTGTTTCGGCAGCATAAACCGGCCTTCCACGTTTCGGAGGCGAAGCGCTCGTAGCAGCTTCTATGTATCGAAAAGATTACTATAGTATAAATGATCAATTTTACGAAAAATATCACAATAATTGATCACTCTGGTATATTTACTTCTTAGAAAATTTGAAAATGGATAATTTATAAGAAGGATTGATCAAATATCGACGGATTCGTTTGTGAACTGAAATAGGCGTCCCATAAAATGGCCGCCAAGAAGAAAACAAGCGCACAAAGCACTACCCTGACACTCACTCTTTAATAAACAGGCTTACGAAGGTAGTTCAAGTAAACAAAACTACTCTTGTACAAAACAACAGCATAATTTTGACCAAAGACAATCCTGTCATACGCCATCTTGTTGTAATACTTTGCCAAATTAACTTGGGAAGTTGGTGACGTCACACCAGGGGTAAACCTGATGTAACTACTCTGTGGGTAGCCGAGTTTCCGTGGAATGCTTTTTAAAATGGTGTGGT
Source organism: Chrysogorgia sp. JL179-B06 (assembly GCA_035772405.1). NCBI lineage: Eukaryota > Metazoa > Cnidaria > Anthozoa > Scleralcyonacea > Chrysogorgiidae > Chrysogorgia > Chrysogorgia sp. JL179-B06. Next base: position 464,761 of record JAYKKM010000257.1, read on the forward strand.
TCAATTGAAGAACGAAGACATTCACAAAACTCATGTTTCAAGCTTATAAGGACATGAGGAGGGATAGATAAAAAATTTCGCTTTACCCTGGTTGTGACGTCACACGCATATCGAAAATAAATCCAAGATGGCGGACAGTGATTCAGATTAGCAACTTTGACAGTGCAATTAATACTCTTTACGAGCATTTTTACAACCTCAAACTACTATATTCCGGCTATTTAAGTTACGTACCTGTAATTTGATCGAAAAGATACTTATTTTTTATCGCCAATGTCCTTTAACTCTTTCCTGACCGGCACAGTCTAAATGGGTCGTAGAAGACCCGCAAAGTCGTCAATCGAAAAACACGGCACACGGTAACGCACGATTAAAAATTGAAATTCGACAAGCGCCAGGCACATGAGATCCACTCAAACCACTCAAACAACTCTGCGATTGGTGGCATTTTGAGTTTTCAAGATACTACGCGGGCGTGCAAGATGGCCTTTTCTAGAAAAATGTAAATTTTTCAACCTGATTTATGATAATTAATGCTAATTTATATTAACATGATGTGTTTTGTTCGGGAAATTTAAAAGCACAAGTAAAAGCCGGTTTATTGGGCTATATATATATATATATATATATAATATATATATATATATATATAATATATATATATATATATATATATATATATATATATATATATTATATATATATATATATATATATATATATATATATATATATATATATATATATATATATATATATATGTATATATATATATATATATATATATATATATTCGCTCTACCTTTATGGTATTGAGCACTTTCAACGTTCTAATTCCGTGAACAACATCACATTCGTTTTAGTATATATATATATATATATATATATATATATATATATATAATATATATATATATATATATATATATATATATATATATATATATATATATATATATATATATATATATATATATATATATATATATATATATATATATATATATATATATATATATATATATATATATCTATATATATCTATATATATCTATATATCTATTATATATATATATATATATATATATATATATATATATATATATATATATATATATATATATATATATATATATATATATATATATAATTAGTTTGAATACAGGAGTCGCAACTCTGAGTTTCACGCTACATGCGATCTTCAGGCAACTGACAGATCGGATTAAACTATAGTTATTATATACATGTCATGGGACACCAAATAATGACATGTATATAATAACTATAGTTTAATCCGATCTGTCAGTTGCCTGAAGATCGCATGAAGCGTGAAACTCAGAGTTGCGACTCCTGTATTCAAACTAATTATATTTCGCTCTACCTGCAATGGTATTGAGCGCTCTCATATCCATAGTCATATTTGTAACTCATCTGCTGCTTATATTTGTCAATATATATATATATATATATATATATATATATATATATATATATATATATATATATATATATATATATATATATATATATATATATATATATATATATATATATATATAAACCTCATTAACTATTCATAAGCAAAACACAAAGGAAAATCATGACCCGTATATCGGATCTTTATATATATAATATAGACCCGCTCTATAACTCCCTGGTTTTTAACGGCTGAGATAACGTTAATTTTCAAAATTACTATACGACAATAAGCGCATGAAATGATTCTGTTTAGAAGACATTTACAAACCTTGCAGTACGGTCTATATCAGCTCTAAAACACTCGACTATCGCCTCGGGTTTTAAATCATATCTGATATAGACATCATGCGCGGTTTGTAAATATTACATATAAAATCCGATCAAGATAAACTTAGTTAATTAGAATTACAAACAGCTTCTCAAGATCAATTAACCATTATAGCTCAAAAACGTGTTCAATTTATACGCCCAAACCCCTCCCTCTTAGTCGGATCATTTGCATCTGTCCTATCAATTACTTTAACTAATACTGTACATTAATTATCTAATACCTGGTGGCCTTCGGTATAAAAATGTCCATACAAATGTCCCCAGCTATGTTCCTCTCTCCTTTCCCATTTCGATTTAGACTCCTTCTATTTCTATGGTTATTAAACCTCTTCCTAAACGAAGTAATAGTACTCCACTCATACATGTATTCACACCTCCGACACTTAATAGTATAAATCACACTTCTGGAATCACAATCAAAAGCATAATTTTTTATACTAAATGTCATATTTTACCTTCAAATGTACATCTCAAACTCATTAATAATTCATGAGCCGAAAACGAAGGAAATCAGCACCGAGACGGTGGTTTGGATTCGGCGGAAGAAATTGCATAAATTAAGCAAACTTTCACCTCGATTTTCTCCTAAAATACTGATTTGTTTGAGATGTAATAGTGTTTCATCAGGATATCCAAACACCTCGAAGTTTGTTAAAAAACCTCGGTTTTCAACAAGCGTCTCTGCATGCGTTTGCATGATATCCTGATGAAACACTCTTCCTCGTGTTTCATAGATTACAATTCTCTCATCCACTCAACATACATATTTGGCAACGTGCCTTACCACATTTCCTCATTCCTTTATCCAAAACCACTTGCTGTACGCTCAATTTAGACTTTACGAATATGTTCTTTAAATTCTTATAGCCTTTCGATAATAGTCCAAAGGTTTTTCCCTAAAATTTTCCATCATGTCATCCGAAGATTGCAAAATTGACTAAAGGGAGTGTATAATTAACCTTTCCTCCCCGACAAAGCTTGGATGAAAATTAACAATCAATTAAGGCGTACGTTCGATCTATAATTCCCTTTTTTACTTAATACCTTGACATAAAAGATTATCTCTTAATACCTTGACATAATAGATTTCCCTTTCGAAAACTGCAAACCAATAATACTTTTCACAAAACCTCTTGAGTCATCAGTTTTTTATTCGCGCGGCGCCTGTTTGTTATGTTAAATCTGTTTTGATGGCTGCATTTTCAAACGAGTTCAGATCTTTTGTTTAGTAAAGTTTGCTTGTTCGCTTTCATGATGTAAAGTTTTTCCTCGGGCCACATATTAAAACGTTTTCCTCCACTTCTGTATGCGGCGGCACGCTTTGTCACTGACCAATTGATCTTAAAAGTCCGGTTCTTATTTTTAAGATCCCATATGTGTTTAGAAAGTTCTGTTTCGTTCAAGTGTTTCCCGTGTCCGGAAAAGATTTTGTGTGGTTTCTGTACCGTTTGTTAAATTGTTATAGTTGATAGACAACAGTGCTCAATACCAAGAGGTAGAGCGAAATATATAAACTTTACTCTTTAAAATGTCATGCACTACTCGGAGTCTCACGCTTATGTCGATCATCAGATTACCAGATGATCGTCATGAGCGTGAATGTCACGTGCGCCGTTGCAACTGGCTGCCTTTTGAAACCGCTCCTGATTTTGTCGCTTTTACTCCTTAATTCGATCTAGTTCTTAGCAAATTTGTATTCAATTCATCGTTCTTAGTCATATTTTACCTCACAATGCTGAAATATTCAAGAGTCAACCTATTGAGGCTACGTTTCTGGTGGAAGAAATCATCATTGCCATCTCAAGTTAAATTTCTCAACTTTGAAAATTCCCGCCAAACAACGTCGTGGACAAGACCTCTGTCCTCCGAAGTCTGGAAAACCATTGGTATAGCAGAAATTCGTCGATCTACTCGAGGTAAACGTGCTGGTCGCTTAGTTTCTGGATTGTCGTCAAGAATTTCGCAATCTCCAGTAAATACAGAATTTATACAGAATGTTGACACCGCCATTGAAGCGCAACAAACTGATTATCCATTGTTAAATATTCCACCTGTCAATGCTTCTAGAGATCTATCTATCGTGGCGACCGCTTATAATGCAACTACATTTGGACTTTTAAACGCTCGGTCGATGATCTGCAAGTCTACCCAGCTTTGTGATCTTATTATTGCTCATCATGTTGACATTCTGGCCGTAACGAAAACTTGGTTAAATGGAACAGACCAAGACAATCATTGTCTTGTCGATTTGACTAGCGATTTGGTATTCAAATTAAATCCAGGCCCAGTAACTAATATCGCCATAACTACCATTGTCTCAAGGCGATGTGACAACACAACGACTTACAAAGAACCAAAACGGACCAGGCACCTAATGAATCTCCAGCCAATTCCTAGAAGTAACATAAACAATAAAAACAGTGTCTCCGTGCCAATTGACTTTTGCCTATTAAATACGAGATCCATAAATAACAAAGCCTTAGCCCTTAAAGACTACGCGGTCGATCATGATCTTGATATTTTCGCTATGACAGAAACCTGGCTTAGTGGTAACGACGCTTTCTCTGTTGGTGAAGTTTGCCCCACCGGTTATTACTTCCACCACGTCCCAAGAAAGAACTCTCGAGGTGGTGGGGTAGGGCTTCTGTTCAAGAAACGTATCAAGATCAAGGAACAATCTCAGAAAAAGTTTAAGTCCTTTGAATATACTGACGTCACTGCCAAGTGTTCAAATGGCAGTACAAGAATTGTGATTATATATCGACCACCGCCGTCAAAGTCGAATCAGTTGAAGAGTACTGTGTTTTTCGATGAATTTTCCACCTTAGCTGAGCAGCTCGTCGTAACCCCGGGTAACCTACTGATAATAGGCGACTTTAACTACCATGTGGATGACAATACGAAATTGGATACGATTAAATTTAAAAGAATTCTTGAGTCGTTCAACCTAAGACAGCATGTTAATGAACCTACTCACAAAAAGGGACATACCCTGGATTTGATCATAACAAGAGTTGAGGATGATCTTATTACTCGTATTGAAATCAAGAATTCAATGCTATCGGATCATCTAGCAGTCCATTGCAAGCTCCGTTTAAATAAGCCACATCTAGAACGAACTGAAATCCAATATCGCAAATTGAAATCGGTAGACATGGTGAATTTTAATGAGGAGCTAAAGAAGTCAGACCTGATCCTAAGAGAATATACTGCTCTCCCCGATTTAATCAACAAGTATGATGAGACTTTAAAGGTTCTACTAGACACTCATGCGCCTATAAAACTGCGAATAGTCACACTCCGTCCATCAGCATCATGGTATAATGAGAGCATCAATGAGGCCAAGAGAAAGAGAAGGAGGCTTGAGCGCCGCTGGCGCAAGTCCAGATTGTGTATTGACAGACAATTATATGCTGAACAATGCAAAGCCGTAAATGATATGTTGAAGCAAGCCAAAATTTCGTATTACTCTTCTATTATTTCAGAGAACAAATCTAATCAAAGTATATTGTTTAACACCGTTGACAAATTGCTACATCGCAAACCTGAAAGGCGCTATCCAACCGCGCTCTCGACCCTTGAGCTCTCCAACACCTTTGCGGACTTCTTTCAGAAGAAAATCATCGCTATTAGAAATGAACTATCTACCAAGGTCCCATCGGTCGTTCAGCAACACCCAGAAGAGCAGGTTGCTACTGTAGAACTTACAGAGTTTAAAGTTATGACAGAGAATGAAGTTGACAGGCTTATTAACATGTCTAGTTTAAAATCATGCGAGCTTGACCCCATCCCTGCCTCTGTTTTAAAAGGATGCAGAGAGTCGCTCTTACCTGTTTTTACCAACATAGTGAACTTGTCACTTCAGACGGCGCATGTGCCATCACAGTTCAAGGATGCGATGGTTCGACCGAAGATAAAGAAGGCCTCCCTGGACTCTGAAAAGTACCCTAGTTTTAGGCCGATCTCAAACTTAAAGTTCATATCCAAAGTCACAGAAAAGGCTGTTGCACATCAACTCAACGAACATGTGAGTAATAATGATTTGGGTGAATATCTACAGTCAGCTTATAAATGCTTCCATAGCACCGAGACAGCTCTACTGAAGGTGCAAAATGACATTCTCCGTGCAATTGACGAGCAGAAATGTATAGTGCTATTACTACTGGATATGTCTGCAGCATTCGACACTGTTGATCACGATCTGCTATTAGCAAGGCTGTCCAGTCGCTTTGGGATAAAGAACCAAGTGCTGAAGTGGTTTGAGTCCTACCTCAAGGATCGGAGGCAATTTGTTATTATTGACGGAGTCAAGTCTGATGTTAAAGAGCTACAGTGTGGAGTGCCCCAAGGATCTGTTCTCGGTCCAATGTTGTATCTGCTATACACGGCGCCACTTGGTGACATCATTAGACGTCATGGGCTCTCATATCACTTATATGCCGATGATACGCAACTATATTTTGCATTTAAGCCTACACCAACTGAACAACAAGCCTCTATAGAGCGCATCGAAGCATGTGTTTGCGAAATTGATTCGTGGATGGTGTCCAATAAGTTAAAACTCAACCGAGAAAAGACCGAACTATTAGTTCTAAGTGCACGCCACCGTCCTCGTCTACTTATAGAGAGCGTACAAGTCGCCAACGAACAGATTCTACCTTCCGTTTCAGCTAGGAACATTGGTGTTATCTTTGATCAAGATATGTTCCTTGAGCAGCATGTAGCTGATATATGCAAAGTGTGTTTTTACCATCTACGCAATATTGCCAGAATTAGGGACTATCTATCATTACCAGACACAGAGACTTTAGTCCACGCGTTCATCACGACAAAGCTCGACAGCTGTAACTCATTACTAGTTGGTCTTCCGAAATCTTTACTTGATCGATTGCAATCTGTACAAAATAGCGCAGCACGCCTTATAACACGCAGTAAAAAGTATGAACATATAACACCTGTTATGAAGCAGCTGCATTGGCTGCCTGTCAGCTTTCGTATAACTTATAAAATACTTTTAATTACATATAAGGCATTAAATGGACTGGCGCCAGGATATATAAGAGACCTACTACATGTGTACAGGCCGGCTAGACAATTACGGTCGTCGGCCAGAAACCTGCTTTCTGTACCAACTATTAAACTAGCAACCTATGGTCAACGCTCTTTTAGTCACGCAGCACCTATGTTATGGAACTCGCTGCCTGATTCTTTACGCCACTGTGCAACATTGTCTAGTTTTAAGTTAAATATTAAAACATATCTTTTTAAACAAGCCTATGATATTTAGTAGTATTATATGGCATATTCATATGAAGTGTTTTAGCTATCAATGTAAATTCTATTACTCTTGTAATTTTTTATATTATTTATTTTAAAATTGTAAAGCGCCATTGAGCTAAACGGAAATGGCGCTATATAAATGTATATTATTATTATTATTATTATTATTATTAAACTCCGAGTGGTGAAAATTGAAAGAATATATATATATATATTCGAGTTATCGATATATAATTTCGTGTCTTTTATTGTTTGGTTTTGATTGAGTTGTCGACTTTGTAGTGTGGTGGTTATAGTGTTCGATCGTGCTGCAGCAGGATCTTGGTTCGACTCCCGACGGGGTGCGACTATTTTTATTTTTCGTCATTTTTTTCGTCTTCATTCCTTAGTTTAGTTTGGTTTAGTTTGGTTTAGTTTAGTTTAGTTTAGTTTAGTTTATAAGTTTATTAGATTTATCACTCTTAGGTGAGCGGAATACCCCGACACTCCGACAGTCTAGAAGCCCAATTATAGGGATTTCGAGGGCATGCGATTTAAGGTATTATCCTTTGTTTGTATTATCCGATAATATACTTTGTTAGGGTTAGTATTAAAATTAGGATTAGTGTTAAAAAATTCATGATAAGGGAGAAGTGAAATAGATACTATACAGCTGACTGTAAAAAAATGTCACGCGGCGATGAATCGGAATAAATCATGGGGTTCCATTCTCGTTAGGAAAACGTAGTGCAGGCAAATAGCGCACTAGTTTGAATCTTAATCTTTAACATGACCATGCATAAAAGTCTAGTAAAATCTCCCGCTAAAATTCTGGTTTTCTTGGCATCCGCCGATTTTATACACGTTTTTCACACATATTATTCGCACACATGGGGGAAATATCTCGAGAATAGACACCAGCGTAAGAACTCCTACTGGCAGATGTAACACGCCCAAGTATTAACTCTTTCCTGACGGGCTGAAACACATCCAAAATTGAACCACCTCTTTGTTCTATTGATATCTTTAGAAATAACCATGACTGTTGCGAAAGCTACAGCCGGTTTATTGTGCTTTCAGAAATGTATTAGTACCAATGCTTTTCAATTTCCCGAACAAGACACATTATGTTAATATAAATTAGCATTATCACAAATCAGGTTGAAAAACTTCCATTTTTCTAGAAAAGGCATTCTTTCACGCCCGCGTAGCATCTGCATGAAAATTCAAAATGACACCAATCGTTTATGAGTTGTTTATGAAATCAAATCAAACTTGGCGTGTGAGTGGATTTCAGGTGCCCCCTTTTGGCGCTTGTCGAGTTTCAATTTTTACTCTTGTCTTGCGTTACCGTCTGCCATGTTTTTCGATTCACGATTTCGTCAGTTGACTGTGCCAAACAGGAAATATTTAACCATATATTTTTCCGTATAACTACTAAACCTTCGACTTCGGTGCCTTTAAGCCTGGTTTCCATATGGTCGCTGCGCTGTCTTTACGGTCGCGGAAGTGAAGCAGTGAAGCGTGTTTCTTTTGTCATAACAAAAGAAACACGCTTCACTGCTTCACTTCTTCTACCGTAAAGACAGCGCAGCGACCATATGGAAACCAGGCTTTACTAAACCTTCGACTCGGCCGCGTTGAGCTGAGTCCGTCGTGTAGTTCGTAGGATGATTAGCATGAGCAACGTTCCCGCTTACTGTGATAGAAATCTCTTCCTGTATGTCTCGAGCAAATGTCAACCGGAATCTCAATCTCATTAATTATTCATGAATTACTTTTTACTCGGAAGTGTTTCACATCAGGATATCCAAACGGTGATCCGACAAAATGGCACTGGATAAAATGGCACCGGACATAATGGCACCGGACAAAATGGCACCGGACAAAATGGAACATCAAATATGGCAAAAGCGGAAGAAATGGCACCGATCATGAGGAGTACGGCAATTTTCTTCTTTGACTTTGTTCTGAACCGCTTTTGTTCCAACACCTTGTTGGGCATAAGCGTCCGTCTGAGTTTGGCGTTTGATCAGCTGTATTAAGGAAGAACATGCCACGGTTTCAGCAGCGATCCTTCAAGACGAAGTCGGAAATCCTCCGAGAAAAAGAACAAAGAGGGTTTACCGCGATTTGCAGGAAAGATTGCAAAATCTATGCAATGACTATATATATGTCGTTATCATTAGAAAATCATTAAATTACAAAGTATTTAGTTAATTTTAGTTATAGTGTGCAAATTAATTTAACCTGTGTGCAAAAAAAATATTCAAAAAAAATTTTTATTCATGTTTTACTGTTTGCTATTATTGTTTTCATCACTGAAATAAAATGCATATCTTCGCACCACCGTGTAATATCCTTTACTTATCATTAACTTCGTTTCTCGCCTGAATTTGTCAGTGTCCAAATCGATATCATCGGTGCCATTTCTTGCGCTTTAGCCATATTTGATGTGCCATTTTGTCCGGTGCCATTTTGTCCTGTGCCATTATGTCCGGTGCCATTTCGTCCTACATTCTATCCAAACACCTCGAAGTTTGTTAAAAAACCTCGGCTTGCCTCGGTTTTCAACAAACGTCTCTGCGTTTGCATGATATCCTGATGAAACACTCTTCCTCGTGTTTCATAGATTACTTCTCTCATCCACTCAACGTACATATTTTTTGGCAACGTGCCTTACCACATTTCGTCATTCCTATATCCAAAACCACTTGCTGTACGCTCAATTTAGACTTTACGAATCTGTTCTTTAAATTTCCCTAAGGTTTTTTCCCTAAAAATTTCCATCATGTCATCCGAAGATAGTCTATAAAGGTAGTCTATAATTAACTTTTCCTATCCCCGACAAAGCTGGATGAAAATTAACAATCAAAGGCGTTTGATCTAATTCTCTTTTTTCACTTAATACCTTGACATAAAAGATTATCTCTATAGATTTCCCTTTGGCCTTCGAAAACTGCAAACCAATAATCACTTTTCACCAGTCATCACTTTTTTCTTCGCGCGGCAGCTGTTCGTTATTGCCCCCGCAGGGTTTTGGCCCCAGAGGGCCAAAACCCGAAGAGGCATTATAGTAGTCCCCGCGTATAATAGATTTGCTAATATGATATACAGATCATATATTGGTATAGAAAAAATCTCGATTTGTTCAGTTTAAACCCGCAATGCGCTTTCGGGTAATTGCCGCAAGTTCAATCGGGAATGATTTTTTGAGGTTACAATGCATCGTGGGATGCTCACAGCTTCACTGTAACAGTAAGCAAGTTTCAATAAAAATAAAATAAGCGCGAGTCTTTTTTCGTCGAAAGGTGAGGGATTTTAAAACAATATATAAACGATAAAAACGAAGCTAAATCAATAAAGATTTGCAAGACGCGTTAAACTTAAAACCGGAAGCACAATTTACAATAACAATAAAGATATTAATTTCAATCTACAGTTACAGTATGTATTTCAATTGTTATTTTGTATTGCCACTGTATCGAGATACGAATCGTATATATCGTGGCTATAATTGTTGGTATTGTATCGAGATACGTATCGGACTGACTGTATCATTACAATCACGACTGTATCGTTACAGTCACAATCTTCGGAATATTTCATCTTCAATTTGCTTGCCACAACCGCGCACAAACAACATGAAAAAGAGTTTCATGTATGATGGGGCATCCATATCGAATTCTCTGCCAAAAGAAATTAGGGAAAGCAAGTCTCTGTCGGTCTTTGAACGCAAAATCGCTACTCATAACTTGTAGAAATACATATGTAAATAACATTTGTAAATAACTTAACTCTGTTACTACGATGATTCTTGCATGCCTATAATATTGACACTTTTCTGACATTTTTAACATCTTGAACATTTCTGAAAAATATTTATATTGTATACTTAAACCATTCTCTTTGTACACGCCCATCGTGGAAACCAGCTTCTGTTGACGTTGTTAGCGTGTTAAAATAAATTTATCTATCTATCTATACCTCTAGGTATAATAGATTTGGTAATATGATATATAAATTAAGTTTGAAAATCTTTAATCAAACAACAAACAAGAATATCTGATAAAGTCTGATGAAGAAGTCTTGGCTAAAATCTTTCACCGTATAGCTTTCAGCCTTACACTCTCAGTCTCCACAGGTCATAAGCAAACGAGACAACGGGGCAGTTTTAGTGTTAACTATTCCTAGTGTTAAATCTGTTTTGATGGCGGCATTTTGACTTGTTCGCTTTGATCATGATGTAAAGTTTTTCCTCGGGGCATGCAAATTACAACGTTTTCCTCCACTTCTGTACGCGGCGGCACGCTTTGTCATTGACCAATTGATCTTAAAAGTCCGGTTCTTATTTGTAAGATCCCATATGTGTTTAGAAAGTTCTGTTTCGTTCAAGTGTTTCCTGTGTTCGGAAAAGATTTTGTGTGATTTCTGTACCGTTCTTTGAATGTATTTACCGTCATGCCCGGTGCGCATTCCTCTTTTTTTCCTATTTGCACTTATTATCGGTTTCACCAGCGCGGTTTGCATTTGAAAGGATTCGGGCGTTGTGCTTCATGATGGTGCTTTTCATGTTATCCATACATGTGTAACTTATTTTGATGGTGTTCCGCGATTAAAAACTTTGTGAAGGGCGTTCGATGGAGGAAAATGCTTGTCAACAAGTTGGAGAAAATTGCGGCCGATTTTTGTCCGTACGTTTCTGTTAAAGGGTGGGTTAAACCAAATGATATTCCTTTTTCGTCGTTTCTGGGAAGGTGAAGAGCGCGTTGTTTCTTCGGAAGTGTGGTAAGAACCGGACTTTTAAGATCAATTGGTCAGTGACAAAGCGTGCCGCAGCATACAAAAGTGGAGGAAAACTAAGTAATTTGTGCCTCGAGGAAAAACTTTACATCATGAAAGCGAACAAGCAAACTTTACTAAACAAAAGACAACTCTAAACAACTCGTTTCAAAATGCCGCCATCAAAACAGATTTAACATATAGGCAAATAGCCGCCGCGCGCGAAGAAAAAAGTGATGATTCATAAAGCCTCTCACATACCATGACATATTAACGCATACTATAAAATAATGACTACAGAATCAGTTCCACTATTGCCTGGCTGATGATCGCATTTGCGTGAAACTCGGAGTAGCAAACAATATTTTAAGTTCATAAGTTATATATATTTATATATTTATATATTTATATATATAAGCTTTAGTTTAGTTTAGTTTAGTTTAGTTTAGTTTAGTTTATTAGATTTATCACTCTTATAGGTGAACTGAATACCCCGAGAGGCTGGAACCCAATTATTAAAAAAATATAAGTATTCCGAGGGCCTACGATTTAAGGTATTATCCTTTGTTTGTATTATCCGATATTATCCTTTGTTAGGGTTAGTATTAAAATTAGAATTAGTGTTAAAAAATTCATGATAAGGTAAATGAAATAGATACTATATATACAGACTGTAAAAAAAGTCACACGGCGATGAATCGGAATAGATCATGGGTTCCATTCTCCTTAGGAAAAACGTATAGTACAGGCGAATAGGGCATTTGAATCTTAATCTTTAACATGACCACGCATAAACGTCTAGTAAAATCCTGTATTAATCTCCCACTAAAATTCTGGTTTTCTTGGCATCCGCCGATTTCATACACGTTTTCCACACATATTATTCGCACGCATGGGGAAATATCTCGAGAATAGAACATCACGTATAGTTTAGCCGAGGAAGAGAATTAAGAGAAGAACTCCTACTGGCAGATGCAACACCCCCAATTATTAACTCTTTCCTGACAGACTGAAAAACATCCAAAATTGAACCACCTCTTTGTTCTATTGATATCTTTAGAAATAACATAACTATTGCGAAAGCTATACATTTTCTGAAAGCCCAATAAACCGGCCGTTACCAATGCTTTTAAATTTCCCGAAAAAGACACATTAAGTTAATATAAATTAGCATTAGTTTATATCACAAATCAGGTTGAAAAACTTCCATTTTTCTAGAAAAGGCCATCTTTCATGCCCGCGTTGCATCTGCATGAAAATTCAAAATGCCACCAATCGTTAATTTATGAGTTGTTATTTATGAAATCAAATCAAACTTGGCGTGGAGTGGATTTCAGCTGGCGCTTGTCGAGTTTGAATTTTTACTCTTGTCTTGCGTTACCGTGTGCCATGTTTTTCGATTCACGATTTCGTCAGAATAATATACGACCGATTTTGACTGCGCCAAAAAGGAAAGATTTGACCATATATTCAGTAACTATACGTTACTATACAGTGTATACACTGGTGCAGCGTTCCCGCTTACTGTGATAGAAATCTCTTCCTGTATGTCTCGAGCACATGTCAACCGGAATTGAGTTAAGTCAATTACATGCACTCTCACGTAATCGTGTAGAAAAATTTTCTTTCTTGAAAAACCTTGGAAAACAAAATTATTATGGTAATCGAATCAACATTTTCACATGCGTTGGATGATACGGATGTCTTCGATGTCTTAGGAATGTATAGCCAAACGTTGTCTAAAAATAAATAAGACGCAATCTTATACATACAGTATAAAAGTTTCGACCTGTGCAAACATTTGAAAAGTCTGAAAAGATCATCGAGCATTAAACAAGTCATCTGACATTATACAACATCGCAGTCATGGTAAGTTGACAAAAAAAATATTGCATTTATAATTGCCCATGTTGTATGTGTATTATATATACGAGTTTAGTGTTATGCCTTACTATGTGTGTCGAGCACAAAATTTAGTATATTATAGTGCCATATACAGGTATGTACTACCACAATATTTTCCACAAACACTGACATTCTTAGTGAACGCCTGTTACACGTTCTAAATTAGCTTACTGATATTAGAGTTCTACATGATAAAAAAAACCCACAACCCCAGTGATATGGGCTCTAAAGTAGTTTACTGATCGTTATCAGTAAATATCTATATGATGGTATAGTTATACCTAATTATAAACGAGTAATATGGAACACGCGGTTTGTGGAAATAATTGGACTGCACTTCGGGTACGAAGTGGCTGTCCATTGTTTGGATGTGTTAAGGTGTTTGTTTGATATGTTAAGCTGTTTGTTTAATTATGTCCTGTAAAACAAACAATAAAATAGACACAAATCAATGTTCTCTTTGTAAATTCCGCGATTTGTAACCCTAGGTAAGGTACAGCTAACCGCTATAGGTGAGTGCGATTGTAAGCATTGTGAGCGTGTTTATGATCAAGATACTTGGCCAGCCACAATCCTTATGAATCTTATTACAAATGTACTATATTCAGCGAAGAACGTGTTTATAAAGATACTTGGCCAGCCACAATCCTTATGAATCTTATTACAAATGTACTATATTCAGCGAAGAACGTGTTTATAAAGATACTTGGCCAGCCACAATCCTTATGAATCTTATTACAAATGTACTATATTCAGCGAAGAACGTGTTTATAAAGATACTTGGTAACTTGGCCAGCCACAATCCTTATAAATCTTATTACAAATGTACTATATTCAGCGAAGAACGTGTTTATAAAGATACTCGGCCAGCCACAATCCTTATGAATCTTATCGCAAATAGTGTACTATATTCCGAGGGAACACTCGAGCAAAATTAACCGTACGTTATTTCGCGAAGCCTATCGGGATTACGCAATAATTGCAATTTGTCGTCCCGAAAAATAATACCGAAACGCTGCCCAAACCGAGATTCGGCTACCACATGCAGACGATACATGGGCTGATGGGCGATCGTTTCTCTTTCGGTCTTCGCCATTTCTAACGTTGCCATCCTTTTCACCTTTGTGTTAATATAACTGATGTAGTGAATGTGGGAGAGCTTGGAGTAGACAGACGATACATGGACGATCGTTAAGCTCGTAGCCTCAGAAAATATGTTTCTGAGTCCGGGACAGGGAACAAACCTGTAACCTTCTTATTGCTGGTGAGAAACTCTAACCATTGAGCTACCGAGACTCAGATGGAGAGCGAAGGTTACAATGATGTACTGGTTCGATTGATATATGTATTGTGTATGTGGCAGTCACTATATATCAGAATGCTTGGATGTATATAGGTATATCAGAATGCCCGGATATGAGACGATTCTATTAAGAATCGTCTGTCTACTAGTCCAAGTGCGACTGAATCGTTGTTTTAAATTGTGTCATAAGTTTATACATGAAGATTTTGTGATGTAAACAGCGAAACGGTATAGATAAGTGTTGTTCTAGTAATTTACGAAACACGAGGAAGAATGAAACACGAGGATTAGAGTTTATGTAATTTCTTCCTCCTCCGATATCCAAACATTCGGCTCGGTGCTGATTTCCTTTGTTTTCGATTCATGAATTATTAATGAGTTTTGAGATGTACTGCAGAAATAGTGTGTAGGAAATCTAACGTTTGTTACTACGAGGAAGAAAACGTGATGTTTTGAAATTTCATCCTGCTGAAGTTCGTAATGCCCCCGCGTTTGGGCCGGGATCATGGTTTAAATGACTTGTGTTGCGGGCAGTAACTGCCAGTAACGATGAGGAGGAAGACCCTTCAACTGAATTAAACAAGATGTGTATATATGAACCATCAAGTAATCTTACATTGTTTGGCATTCCTTGAAACTATTACATCGGAATAAATTACCTTGTCGACTAAGCTAACTATGTCATAAAAAATTCATTTATCTACCTAAAACGATAAGTTGAATGTTTCTACATGAAGGTTTTGTCCTGACAAAAGTGAGATGGGAAGAAAACGGTCAAAAAATGTCAAAATAAAGTTAACGGAAATGATTCGACGCAGAGGATGCCGCGATCACGATTCAAATGTTTTTCGGAAACCAACACGTTTATTATGCAGGTGAACGCCGGGAATACTCCAACAGGCTAGAAGGTTCCGAGGGCCTACGATATAAGGACGTTATCCGAGAAGATACGAAAGTCTAGTCTTGCCATTTGTTGGTTATTATTTCAAAAGCAGCAGTTTCTCCTCAATTATTTTTTTAAGACCCTGAGTGCAGGTGGTTGTTTTCCTTGATCATTGCTCAAACGGATTAGCGGTTTTATTATCATTATTATAACTATTATTATGTGTTAAATATATACTGCTGTAGTGAATGTGGGAGAGCTTGGAGTCAGACAGACGATATATGGGCGATCGTCAAGCTCGTATCGGCGTATCCTCAGAAAAATGATTAAATGGTGTGGCGGTCTGAGATTGTCACCGTGCTGATCAGGTTGTATAGAATGTAAATGAGCAGTTCAAGCAAACCGTTTGCCTTGAAACGATTGCGGATTCATGATATTTTCAGTTTGTGGATAATTTCCCAGGAAGAAATCTAGAAATTAGTTGAATCTGAAATCATATGTTGTTGAAACATTGGCATGACGTTTAATCTTGGCCCAAGTCGCTTTGGTTCAAACCTTTTGCCAAATTTCAATTGCGCCTTATCGAAAAGAATGAGCATAAGGAGACCAGTGCGCATGTCCAGGATAATCTCAGCACGGTACAATCTCAGACCGCCATACCGGACAGGAATGGCGAACCTGTAACCTTCTGATTGCTAACTACCGATTGAAGTGTTATTATATCGTGTTAATAGGGAATTAAGCTTGTTAATGGGGAATTAAAATTAGCAAATCTGCCCACAAAATAGCGATACGAACGTGGTGCGTAGGAATGTTAAAATGCGAAGGTTGGTGTGTCGCATCGCGTCTTCCTTGTCTATAGGAGGTATATCATGTTTTGCGCGAAGGCCCTTCGTCACTTTCACTGCAAACGTTTGTAATCTGCAAATGATATATATCATATATATCATGTTTTGATATATATCATGTTTTGCGCGAAGGCCCTTCGTCACTTTCACTGCAAACGTTTGTAATCTGCAAACGATTTCGGTAGTTTTTAATCGTTACAGACACAGAGTTTGAACCCACGTGTTTATTATCCGGTATCCCGCACGTGTTGTTATTGATATCCAGAACGTTTTATCAATAATTGGTGTCTCACTCTTAAGCCAGCCAATCTTTACGACCATAATTAGAATCTTAAAGCGACACTCCACCCACAAAACAAGTGTTGAAGAAATTTAAAAATTGTTTTAAAATGTGTTTTTTTTTATAACAAAGTGTTAGAGAAATTTGGCTTTGTTTATCATATTGGAAGGATATCATATTTTTCAGTGATACAAAAATAACATGCAGAGTTCTTCACAGGCTGCCTTTGTCGTCTTGATTGTTGTAACTGTATATTTTCAAGGAAGACCGAGTTTCTCGAGTTGCTCTGGCTTACCCCAAGGTGATAAGATCCATTTCGCATCAAAATTTATATATTGATATATATATTGATATATATATATATATATATATATATATATATATTATATATATATATATATATATATATATATATATATATATATATATATATATATATATATATATATATATATATATATATATATATATATATATATATATTATATATATATATATATATATATATATATATATATATATATATACGTGTAGGTTTTGGTCTACGAAATGCAAAGAGTGCTCAACAACATATAGTTAGAGCAAATAATAGATTTTCGCTTGCCTCAAAACTGGTCTGCTACAACTTGTTTCATCTGTAAAAGAATCTTCAGGCAGTGACTGCCTGAAGATTCTTTTACAGATGAAACAAGTTGTAGCAGACCAGTTTTGAGGTAAGCGAAAATATATATATATATATATATATATATATATATATATATATATATATAATATATATATATTATATATATTTAGTATTTATCGCATACCTCATCCAAACTGGTCTGCTACAACTTGTTTCATCTGTAAAAGAATCTTCAGGCAGTCACTGCCTGAAGATTCTTTTACAGATGAAACAAGTTGTAGCAGACCAGTTTTGAGGCAAGCGAAAATCTATGATTTGCTCTAACTATATGTTGTTGAGCACTCTTTGCATTTCGTAGACCAAAACCTACACGTATATATATATATATATATATATATA
The DNA here is from genome assembly GCA_035772405.1 of Chrysogorgia sp. JL179-B06. NCBI lineage: Eukaryota > Metazoa > Cnidaria > Anthozoa > Scleralcyonacea > Chrysogorgiidae > Chrysogorgia > Chrysogorgia sp. JL179-B06. Next base: position 482,854 of record JAYKKM010000257.1, read on the forward strand.
TAGTATATATATATATATAATATATATATATATATATATATATATATATTTATATATATATATATATATATATATATATATATAATATATATATATATATATATATATATATATATATATATATATATATATATATATATATATATATATATAAATATATATATATATCAATATATATATCAATATATAAATTTTGATGCGAAATGGATCTTATCACCTTGGGGTAAGCCAGAGCAACTCGAGAAACTCGGTCTTCCCTTGAAAATATACAGTTACAACAATCAAGACGACAAAGGCAGCCTGTGAAGAACTCTTGCATGTTATTTTTGTATCACTGAAAAATATGATATCCTTCCAATATGATAAACAAAGCCAAATTTCTCTAACACTTTGTTATAAAAAAAACACATTTTAAAACAATTTTTAAATTTCTTCAACACTTGTTTTGTGGGTGGAGTGTCGCTTTAAGATTCTAATTATGGTCGTAAAGATTGGCTGGCTTAAGAGTGAGACACCAATTATTGATAAAACGTTCTGGATATCAATAACAACACGTGCGGGATACCGGATAATAAACACGTGGGTTCAAACTCTGTGTCTGTAACGATTAAAAACTACCGAAATCGTTTGCAGATTACAAACGTTTGCAGTGAAAGTGACGAAGGGCCTTCGCGCAAAACATGATATATATCAAAACATGATATATATGATATATATCATTTGCAGATTACAAACGTTTGCAGTGAAAGTGACGAAGGGCCTTCGCGCAAAACATGATATACCTCCTATAGACAAGGAAGACGCGATGCGACACACCAACCTTCGCATTTTAACATTCCTACGCACCACGTTCGTATCGCTATTTTGTGGGCAGATTTGCTAATTTTAATTCCCCATTAACAAGCTTAATTCCCTATTAACACGATATAATAACACTTCAATCGGTAGTTAGCAATCAGAAGGTTACAGGTTCGCCATTCCTGTCCGGTATGGCGGTCTGAGATTGTACCGTGCTGAGATTATCCTGGACATGCGCACTGGTCTCCTTATGCTCATTCTTTTCGATAAGGCGCATTGAAATTTTGCAAAAGGTTTGAACCAAAGCGACTTGGGCCAAGATTAAACGTCATGCCAATGTTTCAACAACATATGATTTCAGATTCAACTAATTTCTAGATTTCTTCCTGGGAAATTATCCACAAACTGAAAATATCATGAATCCGCAATCGTTTCAAGGCAAACGGTTTGCTTTGAACTGCTCATTTACATTCTATACAACCTGATCAGCACGGTGACAATCTCAGACCGCCACACCATTTAATCATTTTTCTGAGGATACGCCGATACCGAGCTTGACGATCGCCCATATATCGTCTGTCTGACTCCAAGCTCTCCCACATTCACTACAGCATTATATATTTAACACATAATAATAGTTATAATAATGATAATAAAACCGCTAATCCGTTTGAGCAATGATCAAGGAAAACAACCACCTGCACTCAGGGTCTTAAAAATAATTGAGGAGAAACTGCTGCTTTTGAAATAATAACCAACAAATGGCAAGACTAGACTTTCGTATCTTCTCGGATAACGTCCTTATATCGTAGGCCCTCGGAACCTTCTAGCCTGTTGGAGTATTCCCGGCGTTCACCTGCATAATAAACGTGTTGGTTTCCGAAAAACATTTGAATCGTGATCGCGGCATCCTCTGCGTCGAATCATTTCCGTTAACTTTATTTTGACATTTTTTGACCGTTTTCTTCCCATCTCACTTTTGTCAGGACAAAACCTTCATGTAGAAACATTCAACTTATCGTTTTAGGTAGATAAATGAATTTTTTATGACATAGTTAGCTTAGTCGACAAGGTAATTTATTCCGATGTAATAGTTTCAAGGAATGCCAAACATGTAAGATTACTTGATGGTTCATATATACACATCTTGTTTAATTCAGTTGAAGGGTCTTCCTCCTCATCGTTACTGGCAGTTACTGCCCGCAACACACGTCATTTAAACCATGATCCCGGCCCAAACGCGGGGGCATTACGAACTTCAGCAGGATGAAATTTCAAAACATCACGTTTTCTTCCTCGTAGTAACAAACGTTAGATTTCCTACACACTATTTCTGCAGTACATCTCAAAACTCATTAATAATTCATGAATCGAAAACAAAGGAAATCAGCACCGAGCCGAATGTTTGGATATCGGAGGAGGAAGAAATTACATAAACTCTAATCCTCGTGTTTCATTCTTCCTCGTGTTTCGTAAATTACTAGAACAACACTTATCTATACCGTTTCGCTGTTTACATCACAAAATCTTCATGTATATACTTATGACACAATTTAAAACAACGATTCAGTCGCACTTTGACTAGTAGACAGACGATTCTTAATAGAATCGTCTCATATCCGGGCATTCTGATATACCTATATACATCCAAGCATTCTGATATATAGTGACTGCCACATACACAATACATATATCAATCGAACCAGTACATCATTGTAACCTTCGCTCTCCATCTGAGTCTCGGTAGCTCAATGGTTAGATTTTCTCACCAGCAATAAGAAGGTTACAGGTTTGTTCCCTGTCCCGGACTCAGAAACATATTTTCTGAGGCTACGAGCTTAACGATCGTCCATGTATCGTCTGTCTACTCCAAGCTCTCCCACATTCACTACATCAGTTTATATTAACACAAAGGTGAAAAGGATGGCAACGATAGAAATGGCGAAGACCGAATGAGAAACGATCGCCCATCAGCCCATGTATCGTCTGCATGTGGTAGCCGATTCTCGGTTTGGGCAGCGTTTCGGTATTATTTTTCGGGACGACAAATTGCAATTATTGCGTAATCCCGATAGGCTTCGCGAAATAACGTACGGTTAATTTTGCTCGAGTGTTCCCTCGGAATATAGTACACTATTTGCGATAAGATTCATAAGGATTGTGGCTGGCCGAGTATCTTTATAAACACGTTCTTCGCTGAATATAGTACAATTGTAATAAGATTTATAAGGATTGTGGCTGGCAAGTTACCAAGTATCTTTATAAACACGTTCTTCGCTGAATATAGTACATTTGTAATAAGATTCATAAGGATTGTGGCTGGCCAAGTATCTTTATAAACACGTTCTTCGCTGAATATAGTACATTTGTAATAAGATTCATAAGGATTGTGGCTGGCCAAGTATCTTAATAAACACGTTCTTCGCTGAATATAGTACATTTGTAATAAGATTCATAAGGATTGTGGCTGGCCAAGTATCTTGATCATAAACACGCTCACAATGCTTACAATCGCACTCACCTATAGCGGTTAGCTGTACCTTACCTAGGGTTACAAATCGCGGAATTTACAAAGAGAACATTGATTTGTGTCTATTTTTTGTTTGTTTTACAGGACATAATTAAACAAACAGCTTAACATATCAAACAAACACCTTAACACATCCAAACAATGGACATCCACTTCGTACCCGAAGTGCAGTCCAATTATTTCCACAAACCGCGTGTTCCATATTACTCGTTTATAATTAGGTATAACAATACCATCATATAGATATTTACTGATAACGATCAGTAAACTACTTTAGAGCCCATATCACTGGGGTTGTGGGTTTTTTTTATCATGTAGAACTCTAATATCAGTAAGCTAATTTAGAACGTGTAACAGGCGTTCACTTAAGAATGTCAGTGTTTGTGGAAAATATTGTGGTAGTACATACCTGTATATGGCACTATAATATACTAAATTTTGTGCTCGACACACATAGTAAGGCATAACACTAAACTCGTATATATAATACACATACAACATGGGCAATTATAAATGCAATATTTTTTTTGTCAACTTACCATGACTGCGATGTTGTATAATGTCAGATGACTTGTTTAATGCTCGATGATCTTTTCAGACTTTTCAAATGTTTGCACAGGTCGAAACTTTTATACTGTATGTATAAGATTGCGTCTTATTTATTTTTAGACAACGTTTGGCTATACATTCCTAAGACATCGAAGACATCCGTATCATCCAACGCATGTGAAAATGTTGATTCGATTACCATAATAATTTTGTTTTCCAAGGTTTTTCAAGAAAGAAAATTTTTCTACACGATTTACGTGAGAGTGCATGTAATTGACTTAACTCAATTCCGGTTGACATGTGCTCGAGACATACAGATTTCTATCACAGTAAGCGGGAACGCTGCACCAGTGTATACACTGTATAGTAACGTATAGTTACTGAATATATGGTCAAATCTTTCCTTTTTGGCGCAGTCAAAATCGGTCGTATATTATTCTGACGAAATCGTGAATCGAAAAACATGGCACACGGTAACGCAAGACAAGAGAAAAAATTCAAACTCGACAAGCGCCAGCTGAAATCCACTCCACGCCAAGTTTGATTTGATTTCATAAATAACAACTCATAAATTAACGATTGGTGGCATTTTGAATTTTCATGCAGATGCAACGCGGGCATGAAAGATGGCCTTTTCTAGAAAAATGGAAGTTTTTCAACCTGATTTGTGATATAAACTAATGCTAATTTATATTAACTTAATGTGTCTTTTTCGGGAAATTTAAAAGCATTGGTAACGGCCGGTTTATTGGGCTTTCAGAAAATGTATAGCTTTCGCAATAGTTATGTTATTTCTAAAGATATCAATAGAACAAAGAGGTGGTTCAATTTTGGATGTTTTTCAGTCTGTCAGGAAAGAGTTAATAATTGGGGGTGTTGCATCTGCCAGTAGGAGTTCTTCTCTTAATTCTCTTCCTCGGCTAAACTATACGTGATGTTCTATTCTCGAGATATTTCCCCCATGCGTGCGAATAATATGTGTGGAAAACGTGTATGAAATCGGCGGATGCCAAGAAAACCAGAATTTTAGTGGGAGATTAATACAGGATTTTACTAGACGTTTATGCGTGGTCATGTTAAAGATTAAGATTCAAATGCCCTATTCGCCTGTACTATACGTTTTCCTAAGGAGAATGGAACCCATGATCTATTCCGATTCATCGCCGTGTGACTTTTTTTACAGTCTGTATATATAGTATCTATTTCATTTACCTTATCATGAATTTTTTAACACTAATTCTAATTTTAATACTAACCCTAACAAAGGATAATATCGGATAATACAAACAAAGGATAATACCTTAAATCGTAGGCCCTCGGAATACTTATATTTTTTTAATAATTGGGTTCCAGCCTCTCGGGGTATTCAGTTCACCTATAAGAGTGATAAATCTAATAAACTAAACTAAACTAAACTAAACTAAACTAAACTAAAGCTTATATATATTAATATATAAATATATAAATATATATAACTTATGAACTTAAAATATTGTTTGCTACTCCGAGTTTCACGCAAATGCGATCATCAGCCAGGCAATAGTGGAACTGATTCTGTAGTCATTATTTTATAGTATGCGTTAATATGTCATGGTATGTGAGAGGCTTTATGAATCATCACTTTTTTCTTCGCGCGCGGCGGCTATTTGCCTATAATGTTAAATCTGTTTTGATGGCGGCATTTTGAAACGAGTTGTTTAGAGTTGTCTTTTGTTTAGTAAAGTTTGCTTGTTCGCTTTCATGATGTAAAGTTTTTCCTCGAGGCACAAATTACTTAGTTTTCCTCCACTTTTGTATGCTGCGGCACGCTTTGTCACTGACCAATTGATCTTAAAAGTCCGGTTATTACCACACTTCCGAAGAAACAACGCGCTCTTCACCTTCCCAGAAACGACGAAAAAGGAATATCATTTGGTTTAACCCACCCCTTAACAGAAACGTACGGACAAAAATCGGCCGCAATTTTCTCCAACTTTGTTGACAAGCATTTTCCTCCATCGAACGCCCTTCACAAAGTTTTTAATCGCGGAACACCATCTAAATAAGTTACACATGTATGGATAACATGAAAAGCAACATCATGAAGCACAACGCCCGAATCCTTTCAAATGCAAACCGCGCTGGTGAAACCGATAATAAGTGCAAATAGGAAAAAAAGAGGAATGCGCACCGGGCATGACGGTAAATACATTCAAAGAACGGTACAGAAATCACACAAAATCTTTTCCGAACACAGGAAACACTTGAACGAAACAGAACTTTCTAAACACATATGGGATCTTACAAATAAGAACCGGACTTTTTAAGATCAATTGGTCAATGACAAAGCGTGCCGCCGCGTACAGAAGTGGAGGAAAACGTTGTAATTTGCATGCCCCGAGGAAAAACTTTACATCATGATCAAAGCGAACAAGTCAAAATGCCGCCATCAAAACAGATTTAACACTAGGAATAGTTAACACTAAAACTGCCCCGTTGTCTCGTTTGCTTATGACCTGTGGAGACTGAGAGTGTAAGGCTGAAAGCTATACGGTGAAAGATTTTAGCCAAGACTTCTTCATCAGACTTTATCAGATATTCTTGTTTGTTGTTTGATTAAAGATTTTCAAACTTAATTTATATATCATATTACCAAATCTATTATACCTAGAGGTATAGATAGATAGATAAATTTATTTTAACACGCTAACAACGTCAACAGAAGCTGGTTTCCACGATGGGCGTGTACAAAGAGAATGGTTTAAGTATACAATATAAATATTTTTCAGAAATGTTCAAGATGTTAAAAATGTCAGAAAAGTGTCAATATTATAGGCATGCAAGAATCATCGTAGTAACAGAGTTAAGTTATTTACAAATGTTATTTACATATGTATTTCTACAAGTTATGAGTAGCGATTTTGCCGTTCAAAGACCGACAGAGACTTGCTTTCCCTAATTTCTTTTGGCAGAGAATTCGATATGGATGCCCCATCATACATGAAACTCTTTTTCATGTTGTTTGTGCGCGGTTGTGGCAAGCAAATTGAAGATGAAATATTCCGAATATTGTGACTGTAACGATACAGTCGTGATTGTAATGATACAGTCAGTCCGATACGTATCTCGATACAATACCAACATTTATAGCCACGATATATACGATTCGTATCTCGATACAGTGGCAATACAAAATAACAATTGAAATACATACTGTAACTGTAGATTGAAAATAATATCTTTATTGTTATTGTAAATTGTGCTTCCGGTTTTAAGTTTAACGCGTCTTGCAAATCTTTATTGATTTAGCTTCGTTTTTATCGTTTATATATTGTTTTAAAATCCCTCTCCTTTCGACGAAAAAAGACTCGCGCTTATTTTATTTTTATTGAAACTTGCTTACTGTTACAGTGAAGCTGTGAGCCATCCCACGATGCATTGTAACCTCAAAAAATCATTCCCGATTGAACTTGCGGCAATTACCCGAAAGCGCATTGCGGGTTTAAACTGAACAAATCGAGATTTTTTTCTATACCAATATATGATCTGTATATCATATTAGCAAATCTATTATACGCGGGGACTACTATAATGCCTCTTCGGGTTTTGGCCCTCTGGGGCCAAAACCCTGCGGGGGCAATAACGAACAGCTGCCGCGCGAAGAAAAAAGTGATGACTGGTGAAAAGTTGATTATTGGTTTGCAGTTTTCGAAGGCCAAATGGAAATCTATAGAGATAATCTTTTATGTCAAGGTATTAAGTGACAAAGAGAATTAGATCAAACGCCTTTGATTGTTAATATTCATCCAGCTTTGTCGGGGATAGGAAAAGTTAATTATAGACTACCTTTATAGACTATCTTCGGATGACATGATGGAAATTTTTAGGGAAAAAAACCTTAGGGAAAATTAAAGAACAGATTCGTAAAAGTCTAAATTGAGCGTACAGCAAGTGGTTTTGGATATAGGAATGACGAAATGTGGTAAGGCACGTTGCCAAAAAATATGTACGTTGAGTGGATGAGAGAAGTAATCTATGAAACACGAGGAAGAGTGTTTCATCAGAGAGTATCATGCCAAACCAGCAGAGACGTTTGTTGAAAACCGAGGCAAGCCGAGGTTTTTATTTAACAATACTTTCGAGGTGTTTGGATAGAATGGGTAGAGACGTATTATGGCACCGGACATAATGGCACAGGGACAAAATGGCACCGGACAAATAAGGCACATCAAATATGGCTAAAGCGCAAGATTAATGGCACCGATGATATCGATTTTGGTACACTGACAAATGCAGGCGAGAAACGAAGGTATTAAGTTAATGAAATAAGTAAAAGGATTATTACACGGTGCGTAGCGCAAGATATTGCAAATATATTTCAGTGATGAAAACAATAATAGGCAAACAGTGTAAAACATGAATAAAAATTTTTTTTGATATAGTTTAATTTTGCTCACACAGGTTAAATTAATTTGCACACTATAACAAAAATTAACTAAATACTTTGTAAATTTAACAGAATTTTCTAATGATTAAACGGAGCATATATATAGTCATGCCATAGGAATTTTGCAAATCTTTTCCTGCAAATCGCGGTAAACCCTCTTTGTTCTTTTTCTCGGAGGATTTCCGAACTTCGTCTTGAAAGGATCGATGCTGGAAACCGTGGCATGTTCTTCCTTAATACAGCTGATCAAACGTCCAAACTCAGACGGACGCTTATGCCAACAAGGTTTTGTTGGAACATAAGCTGGGTTTGCAGAACAAAGGAGTCAAAGAAGGTAAAATTGCCGTACCTCCTCATGATCGGTGCCATTTCTTCCGCTTTTGCCATATTTGATGTTACATTTTGTCCGGTTGCCATTTTGTCCGGTGCCATTATGTCATCGGTGCTCATTTTAACAGTGCCATTTTGTCGGTATCACCGTTTTTGGATTTCCTGATGTTGAAAACACTTCCGAGTAAAAAGTCATTCATGAATAATTAATTGAGATTGAGATTAACGGTGGACATTTGCTCGGAGACATACAGGAAGAGATTTCTATACAGTAAAGTGCGGGAGGAACGTTGACTCTTGACTAATTCATCCTACGAATCTAACCCACGAGCGGACTCAGCTCAAACTCGCGGCGGCGAGTCGAAGGTATAGTAAAGCCTGGTTTCCCTATGGTTCCGCAGCGCATGTCTTTACGGTAGAAGAAGTGTGACAGCAGTGAAGCGTGTTTCTTTTGTTATGACAAAGTAAACACGTCTTCACTGCTTCACTTCCGCGACCGTAAAGCACAGCGCAGCGACCATTTGGACACATGCAGGCCTTAAAGGCACCCGAAGTCGAAGGTTTTAGTAGTTATAACCCGGAACAATATATGGTCTAATATATTTCCTGTTTGGGCCAGTCAACTGAACTGAAATCGTGAATCGAAATAAACATGGCAGTACGGTAACCCGCAAGACAAGAGTAAAAATTGAAACTCGACAAGCGCCAAAAGGGGGCACCTTAAATCCACTCACACGCCAAGTTTGATTTGTAATTTCAGAAACCAACTCATAATACGATTTGGTGTCATTTTGAATATTTCAAGCAGATGCTTACGCGGGACGTGAAAGGAAATGCCTTTTCTAGAACAAATGGAAGTTTTTCCACAGCTGATTTGTGATAATGCTATTTATATTAACATAATGTGTCTTGTTCGGGAAAATATGAAAAGCATTGGGTACTAATACATTTCATGAAAGCACAATAAACCGGCTGTTGCTTTTCGCTAAACAGTCATGGTTATTTTTCTAAATCTATCATATAGAACAAAGAGGTGGTTACCAATTTTGGATGTGTTTCAGTCCCGTCAGGAAAGAGTTAAGACTATGGGCGTGTTACAACTTGCCAGTAGGAGAGTTCTTACGCTGGTGTCTATTCTCGAGATGTTATTTCCCCCAGTGTTGTTGCGAATAATAATGTGTGAAAAACGTGTATAAAATCGGGCGCCATGCCAAGAAAAACCAGAATTTTAGCGGGAGATTTTACTAGACTTTTAATTGCGATATGGTCATGTTAAGATTAAGATTCAAACTAGTGCGCTATTTGCCTGCCACTACGTTTTCCTATACGAGAATGGAACCCCATGATTTATTCCCTGAAACATCGCCGGGGCCGCGGGACATTTTTTTACCAGTCAGCTGGTTTATAGTATCTCAATTTTCACTTCTCCCTTATCATGAATTTATTAACTACTAATCCTAATTTTAATACTAAGCCGATAACCAATATATCTATCGGATAATACAAACACTTAGGGATAATACCTTAACATCGCATGCCCCCGAAATCCCAAATACTAATTGGGCTATCTTAGCACTGTCGGGAGTGTCGGGGTATTCCGCTCACACAAAGAGTTTGGAATATAATCTAATAAACTTATAAAAACTAAAACCTAAACCTAAACTAAAACTAAACTAAAACTTAAACCAACACATAAACTGAAGGAATGAGATACGTAAAAAACTTGACGAAAAATAACAAAAATTAGTCGCTCCCGACGTGACCCCCCGGAGTCGAACCAAGATCCTGCTGCAGGCTCGAATGCGAAACACTTATAACCACCACATCTACAAAGTCGACAAACTACCAATCAAAACCAAACAATGAAAAGCCCACACCGAACATTCTTTAATCGATATCACGAATATATTATATATATTATTCTTTCAATTTTCCCACCCACTCGGAGTTTAATAATAATAATAATAATAATGAATAATATACATTTTATATATGCGCCCATTTCCGTTTTCTAGCTCAATGGCGCTTTACAATGTTAAAATAATATAATATAAAAAATTACAAGAGTAATAGAATTTACATTGATAGCTAAAACACTATCATATGATTATGCCATTTATAATACTACTAAATATCAAAGTAGCTTGTTTAACAAAGATCTTTATGTTTTAATATTTAACTTAAAAACTATAGACAATGTCTGCACAGTGGCGTTAAAGAACAAAAAAAAAAAAAAAAAAAAAAAAAACAAAAAAAAAAAAAATCAGGCAGCGAGTTTCCATTAGACCAATAGGTGCTTCGTGACCCTAAAAGAGCGTTGACCATAGGATGCCTAGTTTTATAAAGTTGGTACCTGAAAGCATGTTTCTGGCCGACGACCGTAATTGTCTAGCCAGGCCTTTAGTACACATGTAGTAGGATCTATCTTATATATCCTGGGCGCCAGGTCCATTTAATGCCATATATGTAATTAAAAATATTTTTATAAGTTATACGAAAGCTGATCCAGGCAGCCAATGCAGCTGCTTCTTTACAGGTGTTTATATGTTCATACTATTTTACTGCGTGTTTATAATTGGCGTGCTGCGCTATTTTGTACCAGATTGCCAATCGATCAAGTATAAGATTTCGTGAAGACCAACTAGTAATGAGTTACAGCTTGTCGAGCTTATGTCGTGTATGAACGCTGTGGACTAAAAGTTGCTCTGTGTCTAGTAATGATAGGAATATTCCCCCTTAATTCAGGCATTAATTCTGTATGATGGTAAATAACACAACTTTTGCTATATATCAGCTACATGCTGCTCAAGGGACAATATCTTGATCAAAAAGATAAACCACCAATGTTCCTAGCTGAAACCGTGAAGGTAGAATCTGTTTGCTAATTGGCGACATGTTACGCTCTACTATAAGTAGGACGAGGACCGGTGGCGTGCACTTAGAACCTACTAGTTCTGGTTCTTTTCTCGGGTTGAGGTTTTAACTTATTGGGGACACAATCCACGAATCAATTACCTCGACATAACACATGCTTCGATGCGCTCTATAGAGGGCTTGTTGTTCAGTTGGTGTTAGGGCACTTAAATGCAAAATTATAGCTTGCGTAGAATCAACTTCGGCATATAAAGTGATAGTAGAGCCCATAGACGTCTAATGATGTCACCAATGTTTCGCCGTGGTATTAGCAGATACAACAGGGGACCTGAGAACAGATCCAATGAGGGGCACTCCACACTGAAGCTCCTTTAACATCAGACTTGACTCGTTCAATAATAAACAAATTGCCTCCGATCCTTGAGGTAGTGACTCAAACCACTTCAGCACTGGTTCTTTCTCCCAAAGCGACTGGACAGCCTTGCTAATAGCAGATCGTGTAAACAACAGTGTCGTAATGCTTGAGCCCACATTATCCCAGTAGTAAATGCCACTATACATATTTCTGCTCGTCAAAGCCACGGAGTTAATGTCATTTTGCACCTTCAGTAGAGCTGTCTCGGTGTATGGAGAGCTTTTGAAAAGCTGACTGTAGTATTATTCACCCAAATCATTATTACTCACATGTTCGTTTGAGTTGATGTGGCAACAGCCTTTTCTGGTGACTTTGGATATGAACTTTAAGTTTGAGATCCGGCCTAAAACTAGGGTACTTTTCAGAGTCCAGGGGAGGCCTTCTTTATCTTCGGTTCGAAACCCTCATCGGCATTCCCACTTGAACTGTGAATGTGCACCCCATGCGCCCCCGTCTGAAGTGACAATGATTACCAACTTATGTTTGAAAAAAAACAGGTAAAGAGCGACTCTCTGCATCCTTTTAATACACGAGGCAGGGATGGGGTACAAGCTCGCAATGATTTTAAACATATGACATGTTAAATAAGCCTGTCAACATCATTCTATGTCATAACTTTAAACTCAGTTAAGTTCTCCGAGTAGCAAACCCTGCTCTTCTGGGTGTTGCTGAACGGACCCGATGGGACCATGTGATGATAGGTCATTTCTATTAGCGTAATGATTTTCTTCTGAAAGAAGTCCGCAAAGGTTTAGTTGGATGAGAGCTCAAGGGTCTGAGAGAGTCGACGGTTTTTGGATAGCGCCATTTCAGGTTTGCGATGTAGCAATAATTTTGTCAACGGTGTATAAACAATATACTTTGTTTAGAATTTGTTCTCTGAAATAATAGAAGAGTAATACTGAACATTTATTGGCTATGCTTCTAACCATATCATTTACGGCTTTGCATTGATCAGCATATTAACTTGTCTGTCAATACACAATCTGGACTTGCGCCAGCGGCGCTCAAGCCTCCTTCTCAAACTTTCTCTTTGCCTCATTGAAAGCCTTCTCATTATAACCCATGATGCATAATGGACGGAGTGTGATCTATTCGCAGTTTTTATAGGCGCATGTAGTGTCTAGTAGAACCTTTTATAACCTTTAAAGTTATTCATCCCTTACTTGTTGATTAAATCGGGTGTGTGAGCTCCTATATTCTCTATAGGATCAGGTCTGAATTCTTTAGCTCCTCATTAAAATACTCACCATGTCTACCGATTTCCATTTGCGTAATATTGGATTTCAGTTCGTTCTAACATAAGATTGTGGCTTATTTAAACGGTGCTTGCAATATCTTTCAATTACAAAAAAACGGGTTACTGCTAGATGATCCGATAGCATTGAATTCCTATGATATTCAATACTGCGTAATAAGATCCTCCTCAATCACTTTGTATATGGATCAAATCCAGGGTATGTCCCTTTTTGTGAGTACTGGTATCATTAACATGCTGTCTTAGGTTGAACGTGCTCAAGAATTCTTTTATAATTTTATCGTTATTACCAATTTCGTGATTGACATCCACCTGGGTAGTTAAAGTCTGCCTAATTATCAGTAGGTTACCCGGGGTTACGACGATCTGCTCCAGCTAAGGTGGAAAATTCATCGAAAAAAACACAGTACTCTTCAACTGATTCGGGACTTTGACGGCGGTGGTCTGATATATAATCACAATTCTTGTACTGCCATCTTGAAACACTTTGCAGTGATCGTCAGTGATATTCAAAGGACCCTTTTAACTTTTTCTGAGATTGTTCCTTGAATTCTTGATAAGTTTCTTAGAACAGAAGCCCTACCTCCCACCACTCCGAGAGTTCTTTACTTGGGAATTCGTGGTGGTAAGTAATAACCGGGATGGGGCAAACTTCACCAACAGAGAAATCGTCGTTACCACTAGCCATGGTTTCGGTCATAGCCGCAAAATATCAAGATCATGATCGACCGCGTTAGGTCTTTATAGGGCTAAGGGCTTTGTTATTTATGGTACAAATTCGTATTTAAATAGGCAAAAGTCAATTGGCACGTTGGAGACACTGTTTTTATTGTTTTATGTTACATTCTAGGCAATTGGGCTGTGAGATTCATTAGGTTGCCTGGTCCGTTTTGGTTCTTTGTAAGTCGTTGTGTTGTCACATCGCCTTGAGACAATGGTAGTTATGGCGATATTAGTTACTGGGCCTGGATTTAATTCTGAATACCAAAATCGCTAGTCAAATCGACAAGACAATGATTTGTCTTGGTCTGTTCCAATTTAACCAAGTTTTCGTTACGGCCAGAATGTCAACATGATGAGCAATAATAAGATCACATAAGCTGGGTAGACTTGCAGATCATCGACCGAGGCAGTTTAAACAGTCCAAATTGTAGTTGCATTATAAGCGGTTTCGCCACGAGTAGATAGATTTACTCTAGAAGCATTGACAGGTGGAATATTTAACAATTTGGATAATCAGTTTGTTGCGCTTCAATGGCCGGTTTGTCAACAATCTTGTATAAATTCTGTATAAACTGGAGATCATGCGAAATTCTTGACGACTACATCCAGAAACTAACAGCGACCTGGCATCGTTTACCTCGAGTAGATCTGAACGAATTTCTGCTATACCACATGGTTTATCCAGACTTCCGGAGGACAGAGGTCTTGACCACGACGTTGTTATGGCGGGAATATTTTACAAAGTTGAGATAATTTAACTTGAGATCAGGCAAGAATGATTTATTCCACCATGTGAAACGTTGCCTCAATATTGGTTTACTCTTAGAATATAACAGCATTGTTGAATGGTAAAACATATGACTAAACGAACGATGAATTGAATACAAAATTTGCCTAAAGGAAAACTTAGTATCGAATTAAGGAGTAAAAGCGGACAAAAATCCCAGGAGCGGTTTCAAAAGGCAGCCAGTTGCAACGGCGCACGTGACAATCACGCTCATGACGATCAATCTCGGGTAATCTGATGACTCGACCATAAGCGTGAGACTCCGAGGAGTGCATGACAAATTTTAAATGAGTAAAGTTTATATATTTCTGCTCTACCTCTTGGTATTGAAGCCACTGTTGTCTATCAACTATAACAATTTAACAAAAACTGAACCATACAGACAACCACCACAAAATCTTTTCCGGACACGGGAACAACTTGAACGTATAACAGAACTTTCTAAACACATATGGGATCTTAAAATTACTAGAACCGGACTTTTACAGATCAATTGTCCAGTGACAAAGCGTGCCGCCGAATACAGGCAAGTTTGAGGAGGAAAACGTTATTTAATATGTGGACTGATGGAAACAACTTTACAATCAATGAAAGCGAACAAGCAAACTTAATACTAAACCAAAAAGAATTTCTGAACTCGTTTGAAAATGCCAGCCATCAAAACAAGATTTAACATAACAACAGTACAGGCGCCCGCGCTGAATAAAGAAACATAATGATCTCAAGATTAATTTTGTGTAAAAAGTATTATTGGTTTGCAGTATAATTTCGAAAGGTGAAATCTATTATGTCAAGGTTTCATTAAGAGATAATCTTTTATGTCAAGGTATTATGTAAAAAAGTGGAATTATAGATCGAACGTACGCCTTAAGTGATTGTTAATTTTCATCCAAGTCTTTGTCGGGGAAGAAAGTTTAATTATACACTCCCTATTAGTCCAATTTTGCAATCTTCGGATGACCATGATGGAAAATTTTAGGGGGAAAAAACACACCTTTGGGACTAAAGTATCGAATGGCTATAAAGAATTTAATATAACATATTCGTAAAGTCTAAATTGAGCGTACCAGGCAAGTGGTTTTGGATTTAAGATATGAGGAAATGTGGTTTAAGGCACCGTTGCCAAATATGTACTGTTGAGTGGATGAGTGAAATTGTAATCTATGAAACAGGAGGAAAGAGTGTTTTCATTAGGTGAGCATGCAAAACGCATGCAAGGAGACGCTTGTTGAAAACCGAGGTTTTTTAACAAAACTTCGAGGTGTTTTGGATATCCTGAGAAAACACTTTTATCATCTCAAACAAATCAGTATTTTAGGAGAAAATCGAGTGTGAAAGTTTGCTTAATTTATGCTAATTTCTGCCGCCGAATCCAAACCACCGTCTCGGTGCTGATTTCCTTCGTTTTCTTTTTTTGCTTATTTTTTTTTTTTTTTTTTTTTGTTTTTTTTCTTTGGCTCATGAATTATTAATGAGTTTGAGATGTACAGTTGAAGGTAATATATGTCATTTTAGTATAAAAAATTATGGCTTTTGATTGTGATTCCAGAAGTGTGGATTTATACTATTAAGTGTCGGAGGTGTGGTATACATGTATGAGGTGGAGTACTATTACTTCGTTGTTAGGAAGAGGTTTTTAATAACCATAGAAATAGAAGGAGTCTAAATCGTAGTGGGAAAGGAGAGAGGAAACATAGCTGGGGACATTTGTTAGGGACCATTCTTTATACCGAAGGCCACCAGGTATTAGATAATTAATGTATCAGGTGATTAGTTAAAGTAATTGAGTAGGACAGATGGCAATGATCCGACTAAGAGGGAGGGGTTTGGGCGGATAAAATTTGAACACGTTTTTGAGGCTCTTATGGGTAATGGATCTTGAGTAGCTGTTTGTAATTCTAATTAACTAAGTTTATCTTGATGGGATTTTATATGTATTATTTACAAAACCGCGCATGATGTCTATATCAGATATGATTTAAAACCCGAGGCGATAGGCGTGTGTTTTAGAGCTGATTTAGACCGTACTGCAAGGTTTGTAAATGTCTTCTAAACAGAAATCATTTCATGCGCTTATTGGTCGTATAAGTAATTGTGAAAATTAACGTTATCTCAGCCGTTTAAAAAAGCCTGGGAGTTATAGAGCCGGGTCTATTTTTTATATATATAAAGTTCCGATTTTTTATTTTGTTTACGGGTCATGATTTTCCTTTGTGTTTTGTTTATGAAATAGTTAATGAGGTGTATATATATATTTATATACTATATATTATATATTATCTTATATTTATTTATATATATATATTTTATATATATATATATTTATTTATTTTATATAGTTTATATATAGTATAATATTTTTATTGACAAATATAAGCAGGCAGATGAGTTACAAATATGACTATGGATTTGAGAGGCGCTCAGTACCATTGCAGGTAGAGCGAAATTATAATTAGTTTGAATACAAGGGAGTCGCAACTCTGAGTTTGCCGCTTCATGCGATCTTCAGGCAACTGACAGATCGGATAAAACTATAGTTAATTATATACATGTCATTTTTTGGTTGTCCCATGACATGTATATAATATCTATAGTTTAATCCGATCTGTCAGTTGCCTGAAGATCGCATGTAGCGTGAAACTCAGAGTTGCGACTCCTGTATTCAAACTAGTTTATTATTTATATTATATATATATATATATTATATATATATTATATTATATATTATATATATATTTATATATATATATATATATATATTATATATAGATATATAGATATATATAGATTATATATAGATATAATATATATATATATATATATAGATATTTTTATTTGTATGTATAATATTAATATATTTTATATATATATATCATATATTATTTAGTATATATAATATATTATATATATCTAAATATTTATATATATATATATATATATTTATATATATATATATATATATATATATATATATATATATATATTTATATATATATACGAAAACGAATGTGATGTTGTTCACGGAATTAGAACGTTGAAAGGGCTCAAATACCATAAAGGTAGAGCGATATATATATATATATATATATTTTAATATTTATATACAGTATATATATATATATATATATATTATATTTATATATATATTTATATATATATATATATAGTATATTAATATATATATATTTATTATAGTATATATATATTATATATATAATATATTTATATATTTATATTTATATATATATATATCTATAATTTTGTATATATAGCCCAATAAACCGGCTTTTACTTGTGCTTTTAAATTTCCCGAACATAATACATCAGGTGAAAATAATATTATCATTAATTATCATAAATCAGGTTGAAAAAATTTACATTTTTCTAGAAAAGGCCATCTTGCACGCCCGCGTAGTATCCTTGAAAACTCAAAAATGCCACCAATCGCAGAGTTGTTTGAGTGGTTTCGTTCGAGTGGATCTCCATGTGCCTGGCGCTTGTTCGAATTTCATTTTTTAATCGATTCGTTACCGCGTCGTGCCGTGTTTTTCGATTGCACGACTTTGCGGGTCTGCTACGACCCATTTAGACTGTGCCGGTCAGGAAAGAGTTAATGGACATTGGCGATAAAAAAAGAAGTATCTTTCCTGATCAAATTACAGGTACGTAACTTAAATAGCCGGAATTATAGTAGTTTGAGGTTGTAAAAATGCTCGTATAGAGTATTAATGGCACTGTCAAAGTTGGCTAATCTGAATCACTGTCCGCCATCTTGGATTTATTTTCGATATGCGGTGTGACGTCAACAACCAGGGTAAAGCGTAATTTTTTATCTATCCCTCCTCATGTCCGTATAAGCTTGAAACATGAGTTTTGTGAATGTCTGCGTTCTTCAATTGAACCACACCATTTTTAAAAAAGCATTTCACGGAAACTCGGCTTACCCACAGAGTAGTTATCATCAGGTTTACCCCTGGTGTGACGTCACCAACTTCCCCAAGTTAAGTTGGCAAAGTATTACTTCATAGATGGCGTATGACAGGATTGTCTTTTGGTCAAAATTATGCTGTTGTTTTGTACAAGAGTAGTTTTGTTTAACTTGAAATACCTTCGTTAAGCCTGTTTATTAAAGAGTGAGTGTCAGGGTAGTGCTTTGTAGCGCTTGTTTTACTTCTTGGCCGGCCATTTTATCGGGAAGCCTATTTCAGTTTCACAAAACGAATCCGTCGATATTTGATCAATCCTTCTTATAAATTATCCATTTTTCAAATTGTCTAAGAAGTAAAATATACCAGAGTGATCAATTATTGTGATATTTTTCGTAAAATTGATCATTTATACTTGAGTAATCTTTTCGATACATTGAAGCTGCTACGAGCGCTTCGCCTCCGAAACGTGGAAGGCCGGTTTATGCTGCCCGGAAACAGCGCGAATAAGTTTGCGAATGGAAGTTGTTTGATGAGTGACTAGTAAAATAAATATATTTTGTTTCTTCTGTTGTTTTGTTCATTTGAATTTGCAAAGATTCAGGAACTAAAGCCATCCGGGCCAGCTTGTTCGTCAAGAAACGGCGTTGCGCGCGGCACCGCATTGGTTCACAAACAAGCGAACCGCAACTGTTCAAATCGTCTTGAAACTTTAACTTCATAACGCCCCGAAGTCAGGATCGGACTCCACTTTCTACATTTCCAGTTAAATCTAGAGTTCACATGGAAATTATAGTTCTAACGATGCGATGCACTGCATATCAATTCGTATGAAAACAAAAAAACAAGCGCGCAAAGCACTACCCTGGACACTCACTCTTTAATCAGAAAGTCAAAAAATTGAAATTGTGATATATGTTGCCAATGTCCTATAAGTTGTCATATTAAAATTATGTTTTTTTCACGTATGATAGTTGACTTGGTTCACAGTGAAAATTTAATTTTCCAATTAAAAAGGGAATCCATAACCACTTTGTCATGAAGAATTGATATAAGTCTTAAAGTGCCACTTCGATGAGAAATTCATTCCCCGTCTTTTAGATTTTCTTTAGCTTAGAATAGTATTTCTGGATCGAAAGTGAACATCGAGGTAAAAAAAACAACCTAAAAAAATGGTAATTTGAAGTAAGTATTTGAAGCTCTGAAAATAATCACTATTATTTAGGCCACCATTACTAAAAACGTGTTCCAATTGAGCCCGCAATTTCTAAGGTAATATTGTTTGTGTCGCGTCAGATTATCAATGCTATCGCGCTGAATTTCAGGCGAGGTTACTTGTTTTCTTCGAGACGTAGATGAAAGAAACGACCTTGATCACTAGTTCACTTGAAGAATTAGCCATGTGGGAGTCTTAGCGTTGAGAATCTGACGTCACTTCGTTACGCTGGTCAGGAACATGAAACGATTAATGGAGGACATAACAACTCATACATTCCGAGTCAGAAAAATAATGCTTGCCATCGTCGAATCGCAAAACGGTTTCTTTTAGACGAGTATTATATAGGAAGCTCTGCTTTATAAATACAGTTTAAAAAATATCGTATAGGTAAAAATTTGATCGTTAGTAGCTACTTTATGCCCTTATTCCCCATTGGGGCAAATTTTGCCGGGAGACTAAGTGACCCCATAACTCGACAATTTACACAGCAATTGCATTTTTTTTCAATCAGTTAATTTTAACAAAACCTAAAGCTACATTCAATTATATCAATTCAAATTATAAAAAGATCTATCTACTTGTAATTATGATTCACTTACATCGAGTTCCTTAGCTCACGAGCACCTTTCCCAGTAACTTGGGGTATTTACTGCTGTACAAATTATCAAGGTTTATTTTCTAACTGCTCTTTGCAACCATAGGCATATTTACACCCAGCAGCGACCTCTTCCCACTCTAACTTCGCCGTGATTAACCACCGTTATATTCACGTACAGGCGTGGGTCCGATCTTGCGCATAATTGTGCATGAGAACTTTGGGAATTCTCGTTTCCGTAGTTTGATTTAAGCTCATCTCGAAAAGTCCATGCGTGGTAGTCTTGTCTGTTTTACACAGGCCCATAGTGATCACTTTCGATATTGTAGTATACGTTCGAGTATACCACGTTTACCGTTTGTTTCCGCTGGCATTCAACCAGGAGTCGCCACACGTAGTTCTTTATCAACTCCGGCTTTCTCCCCTGATCGTGAGTTATATTAGATTTCGAGATGTCTAAGCATCCCGTAGTATGAGCGCGCGCTAGATCCGGGGACGTTTCCACGCTGATTAACGGTCGGACAATGGGCAAAGTACAGAACATTCTGTACGATCATTATTGCTCCAAAGAACACCCAGTTGAACTAAACAAATAAAAATAATACTTTATTAATAACGGGAATAGGTAAATTTGCGAGCTGTGAAGTTGCGATTTTTTTTGGGGGCTTTTTTAGGCGGGGGGGGGGGGGGGGGGGGGGGGGTAGGGTTAGGAGAGTGTTGTGTTGGGGTTGGGTTCTAACCCCTTACAATTACCAATTATCGGGTAATTCGAGGCCCATGCACACTTACTGAGTATTGGTAATTCTGTAGGTTAGGAGGCTATGCTATAGTTCAAAGCCTGATTAAGTTAGATTAGTCATCCCGGACATCTGACTTGCAGCTCGCAAATCCGCAACTCGCAACTTCACAGCTCGCTAAATAACTAAACCCATTAATAACATCGTCTCTTTTCATAAATACCACTGCACGTAACATTTCTATTGAAAATATACAAAAAAGGATTATTGGCAACAAATTAGTACTTTTTAGATCAAAGATTGTGACCTAAATAACAGGTATATCGTAGTTTGAGGTTGTAAAACATGCTCGGAATGCATGGGTTGCTCGTCACGGTGTTGCTCATGGGTTGCTCATCCATGGGTTTTGCTCGTCAGTGACGGTCATGTGCTAGGGTAAAGTGATCAGAGTTGGCGGAAATGGAAAGAAACTAAGCTTTTTACCAACCGTTATTTTATTAATTAGATAACTTTATTTAAACACGCCTTACAACGTCAACAAAAGCTGAATTTCCACGATGGGCGTGTTCCACTGTACCATATATTAACAGTAATACATCCGGACCACTTTACATGTAATGGTTATATAACGATCATATATGGGTCAGTGGAGCTGCACACATAAGTAAAGAAAATTTATTAGCTATAGTACAAAGTAAGTAGTGGGTGCGCTCCACTGACCTATATATATAACAGTTTCAAACAGACCTTTCATAGTTATTCATACAGTTAGGTCAGCGGAGTGCACACCAAGTACAGAATAGATATTTTATATGCTATACTGAGTATAGTAAAAAAGTAAGTAACTGGTGTGCACCACTAACCTACACATAACAGTTTTTAAAACATTCACAGTTATATATATATTATCTTGTTCTTTACTTGGTGTTCACTCCATGGACCTATATATTTGAATATATATAGTTAAATTTAAAGTTACCATAACCTCAAATTTTTTTATTGTCTTGTTTGGAAGTATTTTTAAATTGATAAAGTAACTTCTTTTGATGATTTTCGTTTCTTTGCTTTCTGTTTGAGATATATCAGTTTGTTTGATTATGCAAATGTCTGGAACTTCGTCACACATTCATAATGACTTTATTGGATAAATATGTATATATCTTTCATTCTCGAACGAAATCCTTTTAAAATCAAGAAGTTTGGTGTTGTGGGAGAAACGTATCACGTGTTATTCACACTTTAGTGTTTTTATTTCACGAACGCATAGGATATATAACATTCTCTGATATAACATCATTATGCTCGTGTGACGAAATTCAAGATATTTGCATATCAAACAAAACTGGAAATATCTCAAAAAGAAAGCTGATGAAGTGAAAATCTGCAAAAGATCGTTACTTTTATCATTTTAAAAGTTCTTCCAAATAAGACAATAAAAAAATTTGAGTTTAGGGGCACTTTAAAGGCTATTTAGAAGTGTCAATATTTACATGGTCCCATTATATTTTACATAAAGCTTATTCAAAGGTTATGGAGTAGGCGATTTTATTAGTATTACAATATAAACTTGGCAATACAGTGCCCCACGATAGAGTAGCACAAAAGTACCAAAATACAACACTTCCCAGCACATGACGTCAAGATCATATTTCAAATGGCGGCGTTTTTACATCGGTTTTATTCTGTTTTTTTTTATGTTAAACAGTATTTCTTCATTACATTTTTCCTAAGAGCTACAAGTGTCATCGAGATGGGCCTTAGAATTAGAAGCACTAAAAAGCCAAAAAAAACTACAAAAAAAAACAAACAAGTAATTTTAACTACCCTCATACAATGCCAAACACGAAAGAAAGAAAATAAAATAAATGAATAAAGCTGCCAGTGTTATTTTTAAGTGATTTAAAATTGTTAATCAAAACGACCAGATCAATATCTATATATTTGGGTTTATTGATATATACTATATATATATATATAAGTTCAATCTACAGCACACGGTACGTCTGGGCTCTCGCTGGACTATTATATATATATATATATATTGTAATACATGTAATATTCATTGTTTTAATCCAATGTTCAATCATCACTATGATGAACCCAGTTGGCCTTCGGACGCCATCTTTGAGTTCACGCCATCTTTGATTCACGCCATCTTTGATGGCGATAGTTTAACTCGGGCGTCTCCCTCGTCAGCTATCCCCTCAATTAAATGTCTACCTGCATAATCTAATTGTTATTATTGTCGAGGCGGAGATCTGTGTTTGGCCCTTGTTGAAATGGTGTATCCTCATGTGAGATCTGAAGTTTCCCCACGTAGTAATGACTCCCGCCCACCCCAAAATAATCCGTATGGACGCTCGCGTTCCCCAATCCCACTCAAGTTGGCCACTCCTACACCCCAAAATAATCCGATGGACGTGAGTTCAAATCCCACGTAAGCTTGCTACTGCCAATTTTTTTTACGCTCAATGATTTGCGAATCGTCTCACACATTGTCCTGTTTTCGAAGGGCCTACGTTTGAAACGTTTAATAAACCCCTCCTCCCTCGCTCTTTGGCAGTAAACCACCCACACAACACTGCAGTAAATTTGAATCATGCTCGGCAAACGCGGGGGCAATGAGGACTGACTCAGAACCCCAAGCGGCGAGCAACGACTTAATTTTAAAGGCATTCCACGGCTGGCATTTTATTTTCAAGACGTCTATGTTTTTGTTTTACAAGGATGGGAATGGAAAACATGACATACGAAGATCATACGATATAGGTTTACAAGAACGGAAGGGGTACATTTTATTGGGAAATATTGAATGCTACAACGTTAAAAACTTTATAGGCGTTGGAATATACGACACATGATGAGATGAAGAAAAACCAAATATTTCTGCACTGTCTGACGAAGGGCCTTCCACTCGACATTAATTCGGTTATACGTCCTACTCATATTTTTCGGTGATACTCCGCGTCCTTTTAATGAGACCAGTCATTAATTATGGCTGAGGTGTGGGCGGAAGAGAAAATTGGTTGGGTAACTGAAAATTCTTAAGACCTAAATGGTTGGGTAAAAAATATTCACTGAAGGGTTGCAGGGTAGCAAAATGTTCATGACTATCTACATAAAAAATTAAGAGTTCATCATCTCTCTAGTTCTCCTTTGTCATTCATTGCACATTAGCTTTTGTTATTGTATTCCTCTTCGTTGTTTTCCTTGGATTCCTGCTCAGTATAGGGATGATAATAATCTGATTGTTACGAGTATTAAAACTTGTGGAAATTGGACCTTATCTAAGTTTTTTCTTCTTGGGTTGGGTAAAAGATTTTCTTTATTCATAAATGATTGGGTCGCGGTTAAATTTCTGATCTTAATGTTGGTTGGGTTCGACCGGTCTCCGGTTAGAGGCTATTTTGTATATATTATTATATATATATATTTATATATTATAATATATATATACCAAGAAGAATATGTAACAAAGTCACACAGTTGGCAAAAGGTTTTAGAGCGCTCAATACCATTATAGGTAGAGCGAATATTTTTTTAAGTGAAAAAGCTATATATATCTATATATATATATATATATATATATATATATATTTAGTAATTATATATTTATATATATATATATATATATTTATATATTTATATAATATATATATATATATATATATATATGATTATATATTATATATATAGAGCGCTCAAATACCATTATAGGTAGAGCGAATATTTATTAAGTGAAAAAAGCTATATATATTATTATATATATATATGTATATATATACTATATATATAGTTTATATATATATATATATTTATTTATAGATATATATATATATATAAGTATATATATATATATATATATAAGGAACTAACTATGTTATTTTTGCCATAATCTGCTCTTGTGATATATACAACGAAACGTTAGCTATATTAAAATATGTGTACCTACGAGTTTTATTTGCTGTGCTTTGATATTTATATTCAAATCAACAATTGGCTTCAATGCCAAAACATTGAACTCAATTTAAATCTGTTGTAACAGCGTAGGTAGGCATAGAAATATAAATCGAATTATACTTTGGGTTGGTCTACGGAAATAGCGTCGTAGGAGGCCAGTGGCGTAACCCGGTCGGGTCGTCCGTGTGTCAAGTGTCGGGGCGGCCCCGAGCCATGGGGGCACCCAGGCAAAATGGCCCAAAAAAAAAATTTGATCGTGTCAAAATTATTCTCTCGAAAAGGCCTACCTCTAGCTGAGTTGCTTATAAGTTTGCCGGTAAAACAATGCTGCGATAGCCTGCCGCCTATATGCCTATATGTAAGTGAAGATTTGCGATTGTTGTCAACAGAATATACAGCCTATTCTTTAGTGGCCCAGGGAGGTAGGGGGCCCAGGGAGTGGGGGCGATTGACGGGGGGCCTCCAGAGGTTGCGTTACGCCACTGGTAGGTGGTCTAAAAATAAAAAACGGGTTTCTTGAGTTAAGGCCTGAAAACTTCGTCACAGCCTGAAACTGACTTTATATCAATTTACGGTTCACTGTCCTGACGGATGAAACACTCTTTCTCTCGTCGTTTGATTCTATTTACATCCAAAACTATACTGTTTTACTACTCTTGCAGTAGTAGTTTTTGACTTTTTGAAGTTCAATATCATGTTCTCAACTTCCGCGGAGGTTAATGCAAAAAAAACCGTATAAGGTGCTAAGAAAAGCAACTATAAATGTTCAAAAAAAAACATAAGTGGACTATAAATCCGCTCATAACCACCCGCACCTACAGTATCTGCATAGAATGTAACCTAACGAAAACGTAGGAGAACCTAGGTTGAACCTCGGTGCCACCTAGGTCTCACCCTCGGTCTAACCTAGATTTAACCTTTCGTAATAAGCAAGCGCGGTTCTCACGTCGGAAATTATACGGACACGTTCCAGGAACGAGTAGATTTTTCCGAAGTTAAAGTTTGGCGTCCTTTGGCCATTTGAGAAAACCGCTGTCAAAACCATAAGGTTCACTCCATCGTTTCTTAAATAATGGAGAAATTATCGCAATAAGCCAGGGAACGAATTGTTTCGCTTTGGTCTTCATCAGTTTCCCGATTACAAAAATCGCGGGACAGCCTTGACTTCCCAAACATCGAGATCGGCTTTAAATTTTATATCTTTCTCTGGTATCGACGAAATGGAGGGAATCTGACGAGATGCGCCACGTAGTTGAAGCAAACCGCTATTGAAAAAGTAACACTTAAAGTTCATCGAGGAAACAATGAAAGCGAATGACGAATTAACATCTGCTGAAAATAAATATCAAGCTGCGTGGACGAATGCGCCGTTGATGCACAAAGGTGCGGGATAGCAGAATATCAAAATATTCTTACATAATTATCATTTAATTGATATTATCACATTTATCAAAATATCAAGGTCCAATATCAAAATATTTTGATATTAGCAAACCATCATTATGTCAAAAATATCAAACGTTGACTATATCAAAAATATCAAACTCAATATCATTAAATTGACTATGTATCACATTATTGTTATGATAACATTATCAAAATATCAAGTCCAATATCAAAATATTTTGATATCTAATTATTTTGATCTTATCAAATGGTGTTTTGATAATATCAAAGTGAAATATCAAAAGACTAAAATAGTGTTTAAACTGGTTTGATATTGTGATATATCATGATATTATCATAATATCATGATATTTTGATATTATCACATGGCCTTGTTTTGATAATATCAAAGTGAAATATTCAAAATATTAATTGCGTTTAGGACTATGGATTGATATTGTGATATATCATGATATCAAAATATCATGTTATTTTTATTTTATTTAAAAAAAAAATATAATACGTACGTGCGATTGGTCAGTTATTAAATTCAACAACAGAAAGCAGGAATATATTTTGATATATCATGATTTTAATCACATTATTATCATATTTACCACAAACCGCATAAAATAATCACCTAAACACTTTCATTATCTGAGACATCACAACGTAAAATCATTATATTGAGATTATCAAATATATCATTGCCTCGTTCTATAAAAAAAACACGCATTATTTATATTGTTGCTGCCGTAGGCAGGCACACATATCTTGACAGGGGGTTGCTGTGTCTACCCCCGATAGTCGCTCTCTTCGCAAACAACTTTCTTTTCAACATTGACTTTTTATGATATCTTATATTGTTGCCGAACAACTCTATTCACATTGTCGGCGATAATGTGGCGTTACGTGGTACTCGTGGCGTAGTCGTGTCGTCGCGAACAACTTTACTGTTGACTTTTGATATCTAATATGTTTGTGTTGCCTCGTTTTCTACGATAAAAACCCCGTAGACTGTAGTCGTGTTATCGCGAACAAACTCTGTTCACATTGACGGCTATAAACCCCCGTAATGTCCGTAGTCGTGTCTTCCAGTACAACTCGGACTTATTCACTGTGT